>LQNS02278089.1:6776777-6787216 GCA_001587735.2 Parhyale hawaiensis | reverse complement strand
CCCTTCTGTTTTATTTGACAGACTAACCACAACAACCCTTAACCTTTTACAGCTCCTCCCCAACCGGGATGATGCCCTTGCAATGTTTTCTACCACCGAGCTACCGGCGACTTTTGTACCGGAACAACCATCGGTCTCCACAAACAGTCCGGAGCCGACGGCACCGCCCACTCCTGCAGCTCTCATTTCCAGATCCGCTGGACGAAGCGCATCGTCAGGGCAGCCGCGGTCGAAGGTCCACTTGCAGAAATCACTGGAAGAATCTCTGGCGCCGTCACTCACGCGTCCCGTTAAAGGAGCAAAGCTGGTAACCAACGGGCGGAGATTTACAGGCACAAACTCGCTGGAACTGTCGCCCGAGGGCACAATTTTGTGTCGCGCTACAACGGCGCCTGCTTGTGCTGCCGCGGACGATGAGTACTGCTTGCAGGATCAGCACTATCCGCGGTAAGCAGATCTTATGCAACTGTTTCATACTAACCTTACAAATAAGAAATGGGAACATCAGTAGGTAATATTAACCTTATCTTTACCAGGCTCATAGACCACAACAGTACTTGAATCTTAGGTCCAAGTGGCCTCTGACGCTGGCGACCAAAATGGGATTTTCTCATCAACTATTATGAACATGTCCAGACACGGTCATACCGACAAGCGCCCAAGTGCGTCCCCGCCGCATCCAAGATTCCTTCTCCGCAAGAAAAATGTTGGGTATCTTGGAATTTTTTCTTCTTCAGAATGGCTCTTGAGAAAATCCCATTTTTCCGTTGTCGACTTTTGGCCGCCAGCGTCAGACCTAAGAGTCAAGTACTGTTGCGGTCTATGCCAGGCTATACAACCTCGCTTCAGAGGGATTTCCCGCAGGAATGTGTAGAGATAAGAACTCTTGTATAAAAGAAACATAGTCTGGTATGAATATCAGTGAATATCAGTATGCTCATAGTTCGTGCCATTATGCCTTCCTCTCTCATTTAGTATGTGCAGAGTTCGTGGCAATATCTTTCACGGACCCTGGCAGAGAAGATGCTATCAATAAGCTTATCACCCACGCATACCGATAGCGATCTGTTCGTCAACTCACGCAGTGTTATTACGTAATCAGGCACAGCGGTCAGATGTAGAGATCGTTTATCTGATTGTTTAAATGTTTACAGATCAAAAGGCGTCATCTCTTTACCGAACCTCATAGTCTTGACTTGTCTAGAGCTTCAGATGAGAATGCTGGCTTACCAATTTGGATTGTGTTGCAAAATGCTGGTGTTAGCAGAAGCCCGGTTGTACTAGACACGTCCGAACACTACATTTTAAGGAATACGATTCACTTTTCAGACGTTTCGAGGGTAGTAGATTTAGGGTTAATGCTTAAAACGCGTTTCAACGTGGTGAAACAAAAGCACATAACTGGAGTCTCGGGTATGCAAGTCGAGTTTGTTTAGCTAACTCACTTTTCAAACCAATCCAAGACACCTGAAGTTTTAACCTGAACACTGTAGGGTGTCTGTTTCCATTCAAGCCCTAATGACATAAAACCGTACACAATACTTCTAAATTCTACATGCTTGGAAGTTATGAAATGCTCCCCTGCTCTCTCAGTGCTAAGTCGCGCTACACTAGCAAAGCCATATTGAAGTTGATGTATGACTTCCGCCGCATACCGGAGTAGGAGCCAGGCATACCTACTTCACTGGACTGTGGCATAAATTCACTATCATAATGGTACCACAGGCTCATGCCCTTCTGCCTCTCAGTAGTGGAGACTACTGTGGTGCAGCCAGTTTGGGAGAGAATTTGAATATAACGGTTAGGGAACCATCAGTCACCCTGGCGGCCCACCACAGCTGGAACCTTGACAAGCACTGGTTCGCGCTGCTGGTGGTGTACTGGAATGAGTTAGTTACTTGAAGTCGCTACGAGAGCCGCATCGCTGGATGACAAATGGTACGAGTCCTTGGATAAAATTTGAGATAATTTTAGAACCACTAAGTTGTAAGGTACAATTCGAACTGAGGGAATGCATCTGAAAATAGTTATATAACAAACTCTGTTTTGGCCTGGGCAGCATGGAGCTGCTGCGCGCCCTTTCATCTAACGCCCGCCTGGCGGCGCACTTCGCCAACGCCTCCGCCAGCGGCCCGCAGGGCGCCTTCTCCCTGGTGGGGGGCGTGTCGCGGCAGCGGGATCAGGGCTTCACCTACGGCTACTACAACCCTGGCCTCTACGATGTCACCCACTGGCTGGGTGCTGAAGGTGAGGTCCTGCTCCTGCTGGGTAGGGGTAGAGTTGTGGGTGTCCAGTGGCGCAGATGGTGTGGTTTCTGGGTTGAACCCAGCGGAGGGGAGCAGGTAGACCGGTCAGGGTGCCGTACCCGAGATGAGTAGGGCACTGAGGCTGAAGTAAATATATTAATGTTGCTGAAGTTTCACCTTAAAAAAACATTATAGCAAAGAAACAACTAATGTATTTGCGGAAATCCGCAGCCTGAAGAATTTTACAAAGACCCCTGCCCTCCGCATAACACACCAGCAGACCCCCCAGAGAGGCAGCCACAACAAAGATACTCAATATATGTTACATGACATCTACAGCTGCAGCCTCTCTGTCCATGGCAGTGATTATTTGCAGCGGATACAATAGTCGTATGGAAATCTCAAGGAAGAGAAGAACACTCGCACGGAGGGCCACAAGTGAGTAAAAAAGTCAGAAAGTCGGACAAAGAACAAAACTGATACGAAGACTTTTCGCACTTTGGCGCATCTGTAGCCAAGAGAAACCCTCCAAAAGCACGTACCTCCGCCAAGCAAGGCAATGTTAACAAAAAATTGAAATTGGTCCTGACACCAAGATTTACTTTTATCATCGCCACAATTTGGTCATTTGTGCTTCTTGACATTTTCAAAAAATTTTGAAAATTCCATGACGACCCGTCTTAGACTTTTTGAGTTATTTTCTGATAAGAACAAAAACAAACATAGAGACAAAAGGACTGACAGATATCTGCAAAAAACTTGATCAGTTGCTCTTGGTAACATCCCCAACAATTCCTACAAATTTCATGAAGATCCATTCATAACTGTTTGAGTAATGTTATCAAGAATGAACAGACAAACAAACAAACAAACGGTTGGATAAATTTTCACCAAATGTTAATAATGTATTCCACTTAACATACTGAGCATTTCCCTTAAACTTCATAACGATCCATTAATCGCTTAAACAATTATCTTGGCGACAGACAGACGGAAAAACAGACAAACTCTGATAAAAACGTCACCTCCTTGGTGGAGGTAATAATACGTAATAGTATTCCTATCCCAATGTGTATCGTGCGTGGCGCACACTGCGGTCAAAGGGTAAGTAAACTTAGGAAAAATGGAAAGAGAAAAGCTTAGTGGCTAAAAAAATATTTCTATGATCTAGCAAAGGCGAAGGTCCTATTACATAAAATGTATGCTCCTCTCGGTGGCTCAGTGACAGCGGCTCTTGTTCGAATGTGGCAGCGCCCGAGTTCGAGTCTGAGAATTTCACAGCGCACGCAAGGGTTTACATTGATTGCATGGAGCATTGGAGCACCGATATGCGAGGGAAAATACGACGCGGGATTCTTAAAACTGGCTTTCGGCACAATCTACTTTTCCTCTTCTTTTCACTACCAGGTCTTTAAATATATATATATATTTCTAAAATTAAGATAAAAGACTCGTCAGGTGTATTCAACGTATGCGAGATGATAAACGATGATTATGTTGGTCGACCCCGTAGGATTTGCCGTAACTAGCAGCAAGATTACGGCATATGGTATGTGATGCTCCATATAGGCTCGTTGTTCCAGATTTTAAGCTCAAGCAAGTTAGGTGAATATAAGTTTAAAGTTTACTGTGAGTTTGACTGACACTTTGACTTCTGTACAGGCTATGTGTGCCCTTCGACCGTCAGCTACGCGCAGCCTCTCCGCGCCCTCAACACGAGGGGACAGTGGCGGGTGTTGGTGCAGAACCTGAGGGGGGTACAGCAGACCGTCAGGATAGAGCGGTGTCTGTAAGTATGATACGGTCTCTGTAAGAGTGCTACGGTGTCTGTAAGTATGATACGGTCTCTGTAAGTGTGTTACGGTGTCTGTGAGTGTGTTACGGTGTCTGTAAGTGTGTTACTGTGTCTGTATGTATGATACGGTGTCTGTAAGAGTGTTACGGTGTCTGTAAGTATGACACGGTGTCTGTAAGTGTGTTACTGTGTCTGTATGTATGATACGGTGTCTGTAAGTGTGTTACGGTGTCTGTAAGTATGACACGGTGTCTGTAAGAGTGTTACGGTGTCTGTAAGTATGACACGGTGTCTGTAAGAGTGTTACTGTGTCTGTATGTATGATACGGTGTCTGTAAGTGTGTTACGGTGTCTGTAAGTATGACACGGTGTCTGTAAGTGTGTAACGGTGTCTGTAAGTATGACACGGTGTCTGTAAGTGTGTTACGGTGTCTGTAAGTGTGTTACGGTGTCTGTAAGTATGATACGGTATCTGTAAGTGTGTTACGGTGTCTGTAAGTGTGCTACGGTGTCTCTAAGCGTGCTACGGTGTTTGTAAGGGTGTCTTTAATAAGTGAGCAATGGTGCTGGCGGAGCGTCTGTAAGTGTGTTACGATGTCTGCTGGTAGTCTGTAACTGTGCAATTATAAGGATAGAGTGTCTGCAAGTATCTACAACACCCGCTGAGTGTCTGTACATTTAAAATATTGTCTTTTTAGTGTCTGTAAGACTGTGCGTGCGGGTACTTGCTTGAATAGTAAATGTTGTATTTTTAAACTACACTGTCACATGTGGGGCCGCAGCTACAGAGACAGTCACAACATTTCTAGAGGCATCAATCAGTGCATTCTCCACAGGCCACAGTTCTTGTTATCTGCTTAACGTCATTCTTTGGTGCGGCAAATAGTTCTGTTGTTCGTCCGACCGAGTGGTCTCGATGCGCACCTGACGCAGGCCAGTGTACGCTGAAGCTCATATCATAATAGGTTATAAAGGACGTAGATAAGCTCTGTCCAGCTGTGCGCACGATATGCACGCCGTAGCTGTTGTGACGTAACTTTAAAGCTGCCAAGTGGACGCCTTCTACCGGATCTACTGGCCCCCATAGTCTCCTAATCTGAACCTAAAAACCTTAAATTTTAAGGCTTTTAGAAAACTCTGGTGTACGAAATGCGTACATGGCATAGAGCTTCATCCTCTGATGCTGATTAGCTAGCTGGCAGTAGACGGACCAACGGGCCCATTCCCAGAGGGAGAGAGGATACTCACGCTTCTGCCCTCTATGACGTAACTCCAACTTCTCCTCCTCCTCCTACCAGGCACCCCGGGCAGCCGTGCCGCCTGCTGGCGCTGCGGTACAACAGCCGCTGCGTACAGAAGCGCTCACTGAAGCGGCTGCTCGCCATGGATCCCTGCGACGTCTCACGGACGCTCTTCGTCGACACCTTCAGCTTCCCCAGCTCCTGCGGCTGCCTGGCCCAGGGCTACGGTTGAGACAGCTGGACGTCTCCCCCCCCCCCGAACAACTGAGAGTAAATAGAATGTCTTGTTTTGCCTTGAGAATCAATAAAAGTATTAAATATATGACGCTAGGTCATTTCCATGATTGACAAAAGCGGTCGAGGCTGCCGGTGCGGCTCCGTGGTGCGCTGCAGGCCTAAGGCCAGCCTCGCATATCTCTCCCATCTTGGCACACTTGCCCCTAGCAGAATCCTGGCTGTCCCAGAAGCTAAGTCCATTGAACAACTCCTGGGGAAGCCGAAAATTTTGCTAGGGGCATGTGTGCGAAACTGAGACTGATATGCGACGGTGGCTTGAGCAATTCATACACTAACGAAGCTAAGTAAATTTAATAATGTACGATAGACTAAGCCTGACACAACCTTAGCTGCTGCCCCTCATTAAGGGGCGTTCGATTGGTCATCGAAATTAAGCTTTCGAGGCGTGTCTTGTCAGAATCTTTAGAGAGATGCCCGGCTTCGACTTGTTAATTCAACTTTCAATCGTGGACTCTTAATCAGCTTCCTGTGGAACTTTTACGAACTAAGTCTTATTTCGTAAAATGGAGATATCACTCAGCTTAACATAGCGGCCTGCTTCTAGCATAGCGACACAATTTCAAAGTGGCGAATTTAAGTTCCTGTCTGCATTTCCGCACCAGTCAAGTGGGCTTGGACCCAGTGAACGTGCCTTTTTTTGACAGCTTTTTAGAGCTGGTGAGCTTTGGCAAAAGATCTTCCACTCGCCCTCGAATTTGAGCGCAACAAAGGATGAAGAGCTGCAGGAGATGTTGCGCGCACGTGCGTCTCTTTGAGCGTTTCTGGAGACTTGTTTGGCGAGAAAAAGCGTGACTGCAGTGCACGTAACCAGCCAGTGGACGACAGAGGATAGTGTGTTGACCTCAGGAATAATCAAAAAGTCCCTCGATCCAAGCAAGTTTATATATTGGACGACTGGCTAGCCGACTCTGTCGTAACCCTCTACTCTACATCAATAAATTATTAAACATTTACAGCTTCAGTCTTAATACTACGCTTTGTACCCATAGGGCAATAACTGCACAAGTATAAGTACCTAAAATGCAACAAACAATACGAAATCTTATAATAGACGTCTACGTCAAACCGTCCCAGGGAAATACTTGTGTGTCTCTCAAAGCACGGATGTGAGACGAGCTGACTTTGAATCTCCAAGACGAGATGTTACTAAGAGGATCGAATTCTTTGCGTACCATCACACGACTAATTGAGTAACTTGGTTCAACTGCATCTAAGAGATGAGTAAATAAATTAATGAGACTTGAAGCCGTTGGTTAGATCTGGCACCACCAGTGGCTTGCCGTGAGGATGGGATGCACGCCAACATCTGATGCACTGTTAATGGGAGCTTGAACTCAGTAGAGTTAACAGGCGTTCTACAGCAATTAGTGTTGTGAACTGTTGTTGTTTTTTCATTGCTATTTGAAAATGAGTGTCTGTAAATTCGAGCAAAGCGAGTTTTGATTCAAATTGGGCAGAAATAGAATTTTGAGTAAACGATAACTGGCCTAAAGAGACAATGTTAGGTATATCAATGGGCAGATTTTGAGTTGATTTAAGGCATCCAGAGAAAGCTGAAACTCGAAGATGAGCCTCACTGCGAAGAGGCTTTGACTGGAGAAAGTGCTGAAAGTATCGAAAATTCCGGGTTCATATCATCGGTAATTGACAGTCAGAACGAGGTGAGAAATATGAATTAGAGACCCCGCACGTTCATCAGGTTTCGATTAAAGAGTTAGAGACGAAAAAAAAACATGCATACAATACAGCGTTGAAAAAGATCGAAAAGAGAACACAGAAACAAAGTTTGACTCCTCTATTCTTCTGCCCGGGTTGAAAATGAGGTCACATTTCCTGGAATGCGACATGACCGGGCAGTGGGCCGAAGTTTGAAACCAAATTCGACAGCGTGTCTTTCCTTGACTTGTGGCCGCTCAATTGCAAAACATAGTAGAAAAAAACCATTTCTGAAATTAACTGCGATGAACCACCTACTGGCTTTACTTGAAACTGCAAAGCCGGCCCATGGATCAGCTTTGGTCTGCGTCCTCTCCAAGCAGCAAGTACGAGTGTTGCCATATCGAAACCACTACTACAAGTTACTTCACGAGTGTTGCCATATCGAAACCACTGCTACAAGTTACTTCAATTTAGTTACACAACTTGTATGCCACTGAACTTCTGAGGCCACTGCTGCTGCTGCAGGCAGGTGGCAGAAACAGGAGGCAGTTATAGAGCCAGTGTTAGACATAAAGTAGTAGGAGTCCAGGTAGCAGAAACAGGAGGCAGGTATAAAGCTAGTAGAAGACAGGAGCAGCAGGCAGGAATAGAACTAGTGGGAGATGTAGTAGGAGTCCAGGTGGCAGGAGCAGGAGGCAGGTAGCTCAAAGGATTCAATAGCGAAGGGGAAGTGACTGTCACAAGGATCATACACAAAGAAGCGATGGTACAGCGACTTTTGCAGGCAAGTGGAGCTGTAGCAGTGAGGTATTAGAGGACAAGGCTTTCCGTACTGTGAACATTCCTCTACACGAACGCTCTGCGTCAGCAGCTCATAGTCCACCTTCACGTTATTGACGATGATCCTCCACTTGCCGTCTGTGTTAAGAGCCCGTTGAGGCCTCGTGTAGTCCGTATGGGACGGGCAGAGGTACGTCTCTTCGCTGATCTTCACGGGTCTGACCACAGAGTTGGCAGTATTGATGTCCGCCACATCGGCGTAGAGATCCAGGGCAGCCTTTTTGTGGTACTGGAGAGCTGCCTCTACTTCGTACGTTGGATAGTCGTAGTCGTGGATGCACCAGCTCTTTGTGGTGTTGTGCGTGCACTTAGGGGGCTTGTCGTAGGTGCAAGAGTGAGGTAGTTTGAGGTGTTTGCTGCTGACAATGAGGTGCTTGTCGTAACCAGGCAGAGGCTTAGATACGTGGTGCGTTGGTGTGGAGTGCCTGTAAACTGGGAAGTGGTAAACTGCTCCGGAGTGGCCGTATGCGGGAGTCGTAGGTCCGTAGGGCATGGAGTGCCCATAGGCGGGAGTTGTGGGACCATAGGGAGTGGAATGACCATACCCTGGAGTTGGGTAGCCGTAGGGAGGGATGGGAGTGGTATGAACGAAGCCACCATGGTGGGGGAGGTTGTATGGGGAGCCGTGGTGGGCCACCACAGCTGGCTCAGCCTCAGGAGCTGGTGAGGCGCGGGTCTGAGGCGCCAGCAGAGCCGTCATCACCTGTGGGCAGAGACATTTGTGAGACGTGCTGCCCTCTGATTGATAAGTCATGCAGCTTCCTAACTTATGAGACATACTCTGCTCTGACTCAGGGAGAAGCTACATGCTGAGCACTTGTCACTGTACGCACTTATGGGCTTAAAGGGTTGGGAGCGGCCTTTGGGAGGGCGAGTGGTATTGCGGCCTCTGCCCCGGGGAATTCTTAGATACTGATTGGCCACTTGCCCCTCAGCTCTCTTAAGGTCATATCAATAGTGGCCGCAACCTCTGCGGCCTTAACTACTGCCCCTAAATGTTTGAATTATGCTTATTCATACAAGCATTTGTTTTTGCCCTAAGGAAGCCCCTTGGTCTTATTGTATTCTACGAAGGAAATACAGTTACAGGGAGGCAGCAGTGCTTAATGCAGATAAAGTATCACGTCTCGTAGGTGCGCCACTGTCTGACGGGCTCCTAAATGTACACGGTTAGCACTAAAGATCGAATACAGTATCAATGCCAAATTAATTATGTATGAATAATACAGCATGAAATTTGAAAAATGAATTGAAAGTTTTATTTACTTGTTCTCCATCACCTACGCCAGAGCCACTACGCGATTACTCTTCATACCAAAATTGGCCCATGGTGTCTCCCTCTAACAAATAGGCTATGTCAATTTCTAAATCAATACCAATCGTTTTAGAGCAGAT
The DNA here is from genome assembly GCA_001587735.2 of Parhyale hawaiensis. Classification (NCBI taxonomy): domain Eukaryota; kingdom Metazoa; phylum Arthropoda; class Malacostraca; order Amphipoda; family Hyalidae; genus Parhyale; species Parhyale hawaiensis. Next base: position 6,777,743 of record LQNS02278089.1, on the reverse strand, counting down.
ACTGTGGGAGGCTCTGCACACAGCGATGTTTGTCGACACATTTCACAGCTACAAAACCACGTGTACTCGACAGTCTCTTGTTCCCTAGACGTGCTACTCAGCCCCCGAATGTTCGGCTGAGCTCCTTGTAAACACAACACTGAAGCTGTACCAAAATATGTATTAAAATGTTTGCCGCTAACTCAGCTGGCTTAGATGGTGTCACTGGTAAAGTTTTCGAAGTGTCTTCAAATTTAGGATGAATTTGATGTAGTGCACTTAATTCTCTCTTGATAAAACGGCGCGTGTCAGGACCGAAACCCTATCGAGTACTCGTAAATTTAGCGATTTTTTATGGGTTCACTGGGTCGACTGCAGCCGTACACTCCTCTGGTATATATCTGCAGCACGAAAAGTGCGTGGGTTTACCAGTCGGGGTCTGCAATGAAGCTAACGTTACTTCACCTGCATATTATTCTCCAGGCAAATTCAGCGCATGGTACATGTAGCTCTTGGTAAATTATTCTGCATGCAAATTTATCTCTTGATGAATTCATGCCACAGTGAATTAATTGCTTGTTAATTAAATTGCCTAGTAAATTCAAATTCAATCATGGGAAAATGCATCGCGTGATTATTCAGCGACTAGTGAATTTATCGGCTTGGAGATTCATTATGCGGGAATTTCATCGATGGGTATATTCATCGACAAGCAAATTCGACGCCTGGTAAATTTTTCGTCAAGTAATTAGTATTCGTCTAAGGGTAACTTCATCTCTCACTAAAATTGAGCAGATGATATCATTTATGGTGCACTGTAGTGGCCAGGCGATGAATTTGTCAGTCGATGTATTTACAACGTGACGCATTTATTAGGCTTTGAATTTACTGTCGATATATATATATATATATATATATATATATATATATATATATATATATATATATATATATATATATATATATATATATATATATATATATATA
>LQNS02278089.1:6730065-6741588 GCA_001587735.2 Parhyale hawaiensis | reverse complement strand
AGTTGGGAAAGAAGAACAGATGGAAGAAAGATCAGCATGAGTTACAGGTGAGAAGGAAGCAAAATGGGCACGAAAGACAGACAAGACGATCGTAATGACGACCCAACGGGTCACGGGTCGTCTAGTATTATACTAAAAGTCTGTGAACAGGTCTTGCTTGTTTGTGTCTTGTTTATTTATTTGTATCTTGTGTATTTGTGTCTTGTTTGACACATCTTCTTCACTTTTACACGTGAAGAAATTCGAGGTATGGGTAAGGGCAGTGGCATTCTTTCCATGGATTAGCTCTTTAGTTCGATTGTATCTGTGGTACGGAAGTTAAACTGAGCTGGGCCTCAAGAACGGGCATGATCAATTCAGCGGTTCCGTGGGCAATACAACTGAGCTACGTAACATATAATAATTTGACTTTGCTCACAGCCTGGGTGTTGAATATTCGTTAGAGAAGCAAAGAATCTGTTGATAGTGAGCCGAACGGGCCGCTCCTTGACGGGCAGAAGAGGACGGCCGAATAGCTGGTGGTCTATGCACAGCAAAATAACACCTGCTTTTTTTTTGCGAAAGCGAAGGCGAGCGTGATGACGACCCAACGGGTCACGGGTCGTGTAGTTATAATTTATAGACATACACTAGAGTATTAAATGATTTAAATCATTATACCAAAGAGCAAAGACTGCAGTAGCAGACCGATCAGCAGGACCCACAAAGAAGCCGTCCCTTGCAAGTGTCTTCCCTTCTCTCCCGCTGAGAAAATTGGCCCGCAGAGTCAACAGGAGGGAAATAATTGCCTTCCTCTGCGCCTAATGGCGGCGATCACTGGTCGAGCCGACGCTTCTGTTACGTAACGGCTACAGTTGTTACATCACGCTGGCGGCGTCTCCTGGCCAGTGTTGCCAAATCGACGACACCATCGCCACATATGCGAATTTTACTAATAAAAAATCACTGAAGTAGAGAATACGTAGGGCGTATGATCGGCAGAGAACCTACGAGATGACGATGAGCCACATAGGGTGACTGGAATCCTGATGTAGAAACATCCAAACACAAATCGTAACAAAATTATAGTATTATTTATCTATAGCTGCTGGTGGCATACGAGAACATTGGGTCAACAATGGGCCATCAAAAGTCGATCTAAGCCAAACTTACTTGACTTGTCCGGAATGCAGAGATGAACTTGAGCTTCATTACTTTCAACAGTGTTACAGCTGTTAGAAGCAGCACGATTACGCTTGAGTCGACTAAAGTCTGACAAAGAGTCAACACCTGACACTTGGATCAACAAGTCGAAGTCAGAGCACCTGTGAGAAGATCCGGAAAAGTGAAGCCTCATAAGCTTAATTTCTGTGCCCAATGTGGCCACCCTGAGAGGGGGGGCGTGTTCGATTGGGCTCCGTAGTTAAGCCTTCGACGCTTGACTTGGACACTTCAGGCTGGTGCGCGGTCTTCGCCTTGCTAAGTGAGTTACAGGCATTGACTTTTTTTCGGTTACCCTTGAGACTTTCAGAAACTCAATCTCGCCCTGTAACATGGAATTTTCATCCGGCCCAAGGTAACCAGATTGCTCTCATGCTTAGAACACGATTCTAAGTGGTTAAGCTGTAGCTTCTTTCTGAAGTTTCAGACAAGTCACGCCTCGAAGGTTTAATTTTGAGCCCAATCGAACGTGCCATAAATGTTAGGCTGGCATGGTTAGGTTAGAATAAATAAATGACGTGTTATATTGGAAACCGAAATAGCCTTCTAGGCTTCACTTGTTTGAAATTTCGCAAATGTAAGCTGGCTTCGAACCCGTTAAATTGAGTTTCAGGCGCTGACTTCTCTGTAAGTTTACATTTCAATACTTCCTGAAACTCAATCTCAAAATTAAGTTTTCAGTCGGCTCAACCTAATCGAGTTAGTTCTAACACTTTTGACAAGGTTCAGGTACTCAAAGCGAAAACTATTGTCTGAAATTGCGGACAAGGCAGGGCTTAAAAGTAGTTAATTTTGAAACCCAAACAAACATGATCTAACCCAATTGGCTCAACTACGTAACGTTATTCAACCATGCTGTAACCTGAGTTAAAGGCAAATATATTATACTTGAATCTCAGTTGGACGGCATGCTGTAGCCTACTAGTATCAATCCCGCTAAACAGCAGAATTTGACTTTCAATGATATGTAAATAGAGCACGTACTTCAACATCTATTGTGAATTAAATTTATTGAAAGATTTGCCGTATTACAGTCCTTTCAATAGCAAAGACTGAAGTCACAAAATAGCCTGGGAAGTGGCTGAGGCGCGTTGTCAACTGGACGCTTTAAAGAACGGTTATTTTTTGTATACGTACTGGCAAATAGAGGGAGGGCATTAGTGTATTCCTTAACGCTGGTCATTCGGTAAGCTACGTTTGAAACTGCGCCTAATGAGGCACTTTATATACTTATTCAAGGAATTTGAAAGTTTTGCAAATGGTTACACTGCAGTGTGTTGTGCAATGGCCCCCGCATCCTATGTTACACTGCAGCGTGTGGTGCAGTGGTCCCCGCATCGTACGCTACACTGCAGTGTGTGGTGCAGTGCTCTTACAGCAGTCCAGACTGCCCTCCGTACCCTCCGTGCGGGGCCACTCCCCCCCACTCTAACCTCCACTCCAAAATCAGTTTCCTCCAAAGCGCATTTCTTGCCTAATGGCGAAGCTTTTGTCCAAAATTGATTACCAATTATTAGGATATAGCCTGTAATTAAAGGTGCAGGCTGCAGTTACGCGGAGCAAACAATCCCTTGCTGAGGCCGTCATTAGAAGGACGTGCAGGAATGCGGCATGAAACAGCAGCAGAGCAGCAGCAGCAACGCCGGATGCTGGCGGGCAATTGCACGCTTGCTATTGCACTCCTGGAACGAGTTGCAGGGCTGCCAACTACCGGGCCTAATTGCCCTGCCCCAGAGCAGCGTGACTGAGCCAACGCCATTACAGCTGACATTTTGGGCATTTTTAGCTGTCTTCAGCATGCCCTGGCGACGGGGAGAGAAGGAAGGAGACAGGCACTTGTATAAAGCCCTTCGAAAGCCTGGGACCGTCACTGCTATCGTTGGACTGGGCGCGAGGCCCTGGGCTCCTGAGTGCGTCTCCTCACCGAAGGTTAACTTCTACAAAACAAACTGTGTCACTCCAGTCGAGCTGTACGGACTTGTTGTTGACATGACGTGTGACGACATTTGTTGACATTATCGCACATCGCTTTTAGTTCGTTGCTATACTGAAGAACACCAGCTCTGATGTCTACAACCCTGGCCCAAAGGATAGCGTCCTTCCTTTCCACTGCAGCCAGAGCAGAAGAGGCTCTCCAGGCGCTGGACACTGGAGCAGTTGGTCCAGCGTCCGACGTGGCTTACAAAGAAATAAATGTGACGTACACGGTCCCCATGGCGCAAGCCAAACAGGTTGCTGTCGAAGATTCAAAAGCAGAGGACAGTGAAAAGACAGCGTTCCTCTCAGGCAACGTCCCTCCACCGGAAGAAGACGAACGGAAGGCAATTGGTGAGCAACTAAAAAATTGGGACCTGGAGTCATTGAAGTTTCTTGAGAATGCTACAGAATTTTATGTGGTCACAAATCCTAGACTATCCTCGCCGAAAGACCCGAACTTTCTACTGAATGGCTCCCAGTATGTATTTGTTGAGAAATCCACAGAGTTGGTGGACAGTGATGGTCATATTCACGCAAACATTTCAACTTCGGACAGCACACCGCCCTTCGCGAGAGTAGTTTTGCTGGCCAGTTCACCAGCGGGCTTCAATATTGTCAAATTTGTAACTCAAGGCCAGGATCTTGTGGAAGTGGAAACTCTTCCGGTGACTGATTCAAATTCAGATGAGAGGAAATTCGAAAATGTCCCAGAAATGAGTTCGATTCCAAAACGCCTCTTCGTACAGTCTGTGGAAGTAGTAACATCAAAAAGCCACGAAGTGGGAAACGATGAGGAGCTACTAGGCCCAAAGGATGATAAATCCAGCAAAAAAGTGTCTGACGAAAGAAATGAACACCTGCCGACCCGGGAAAGTGCAGATAGCGAAATTAATCCAGGTCATAAAGATAATCCTGCAGACGATGGCTCAGGTCCTGAAGAAATAGCTTCTCGGGCTCAGCTTCAACAGGTGACCAGCCCACCAGGCATTGGAGTCGCTGACGCTCGTATTATAAACTCCGACTCATTTCAGGCCTTGCTGTCACTGAAAAATCTAAAATCTCCAAATCTCAGTGACCAGAATATTTTTAAAATCTTGAAAGCCACGGGTGCTACAACAGCTTTTCCTTTCACAAGCCCGTCGCCACAATCTGCGAGTGACGCCGGAGCATCGCAGACGTTACTTAAAAACTCTAATTTTCGACCCAGGGAGGATTCATCGTTACCTAAGTCGCTTGATGGAAATCAGAAAAGGCTGCAGACTAATGCTTTATCCAAACTTTTGACATCAACAGAGCTGGAGACAGACTCAACAGAAATTCACTCCGATGACATCGCATCTCAGGAGCTCAGTAACGAAGTGCAAGAACCGTTTTCATTGGAGACCACTGACATTGATGACCTGTTGGACGACGAATTTCACACAGACGACAAAGACGATTTCCTGGACGGTAAACGAACGATCGCCGCGCTATTGGAAAGCCACGAACGCACGAAACCTTTCGGACCGAAGCTTGGGGGCCCTGACACTGCAGAGGAGAGTTCTGTGGAGCACAGCAGGACATCGGCATCTTTTCTGTTGGTTAGTGCACTATGAAGTGTAGAGACTGAGAGCACAAACAGCTATGTTGTAGAGAATGTTGGTCATTACACTACATAGTGAGGACACTGTGGGTACCAGCAGTAGTAGCGAATATTGGTTACTGTCGGGTTTTACAAAATCCTCCAAAGTCTTATTGTTTTGAGATAAGTGCTCAAAGCGAAGATTGCCTGAGTATGACGAGAGAAACATTGCGTTTGAATATTATGTTATGTACTTCCACAATATTACCAATAAATGTACAGCCTCAGTACTAAGGACAAGATCCGGGCATCATTGAATAACCACGAATACTTTGAGGTCGTAGTCTTTCCTCTTCGAGGTTCTTGCACAGTTAGTGGGAACTTCAATTTGTCAACATTGCTAACTCGAATGTTGTAAGGTTTGTTGTGAACATACGCCAAAATGCTATAATCCAGAGGGTTGAGGTTGGGTGACTGTATTGACTAAACGTCCTTCATCGAAAATTTTATGTTGGACTCCAATCACTACTGTAGGACTTCGTTTGTGTGTGTTGGAGCGCAAGCCTGCTGCATTCTTTGCTATTTTTCTATTTATTCTAAGCAGGACATCGTGACCAAGGTATCATTGTAATCGGCAACGGTTCACTTGGTAGTTTTTATTAACACGGGCAGCGTCTCTTCCCCTTTCGAAGCAGTGCAATTAAGTATTACCATTAAGGCGACGAGCTAGATAGTTCGCCAGTGGCCGACCTCTAAGACGTCTTGGCTTAAACTAACAACGCGGTCGTTCTGCTTGTTCGTGACCGGATCAGCATAGCAAATCTTCTCATCTAAGAAAATAAGTGTAATTTCCATGGCTCTTCAAGTAGTTAATATGAGTAAACCAGAATTCTTGATGTTGCTCGTGCTTGTGAGCAATTAGCAGTTGTCTTTATCACGCCTCAAATTTGGTCTTTCTTTCTTTCTTCATCACCCTGGATACGATGGGAACAGAGTATTTTCGCAAGCTGAATTATTTTTTGCTTGGCATCATCTCCAAGGATGTTCCTAAAAGTCCTAAAATTTGACACTGTCTCTCGTCCTTAAACTATATCTGCAACTCTGTGGACAGTCATCCAACTGACTTTTAGCAGCTTGGTGATATAGTTTGAGCGAAGAAATGCAAATGTCGTAATCCTTTTTGCTTTTATTGTGGCGTAAGCCCACCAATCTACTACTCACTGCAAATGATAAATGTATGCTATTTATCAAATTCATCTTCATGCAACAAAGACTTATCTTACTTGCGAAAATTGTTTACACACATGCAAAAATGAAACGTAATTGGAGTTTTGAAGCACCCAAAACATTACGGAGTGGGGCGCTGAGGTCGCCAGCAGTTATAGAAACGAAGAAAATATCTATTGAGGGCGGATAAGAGGTTCTTATCTTGGCCAAATTATCGGCCATAAAACATAATCGCCGAGTGGAGCAGCGATAAGACGTGGTGAGATTACACTACCTGCGCAATATGGCAGGTAGTGCTGGCTTCACTGAATACTTCATGATGATCACTGCCGTGCTATGGAATTTAATGGGTGACCTGTCTGTTTCTAGGGTAAACTGTCGTCAAAAACTAGAGTTGCTAAAAAGTTAGCGACGATGTTTCTAGTCGTCAGTCAGACCATCCCTATCCAAACTCTGGGCCGCCGCAGAAGCTAAAACCACAATTATTCAGCTTCTGCGCTGCGGCCCCAAATTTTGTTAGGGATCTGAGATCGACAATCGGTGCCCAGCCGCTAGAGTGACATAGACGGGGCTCTGGCGCATATTTCTCGCCGCTTTTATTCATGCGCATTGGCCCCAGGTGGCCCCACCATGGCTGAACTACGTAACGTTATGTTAGTTCAGCCATGGCCCCTACTATCAAACATTATACAGCAATATATATATATTTCGTTATTTTAAAGATAAGTTCCAGTTTGTAACATGCAATGAGTTTACAAAATAGTTCGAGACTATAATGCCTTCTAGTAAAATTTTCTTTGACCCACGAAGAACCACAGTTTCATAAGTTATGAAACTTTCAAAGTCCACGGACACACTTTTCGTACATGATACAGCTATTGCTATGAAAATTTATGTAAATCTGAATGAAAGGGTTAAGTGTTAACCTTAGTAACTGTTTCAGCTGCTGCTGGCCAGTTTAACCCAAGCGATGCAAGGCAACAATACTCTCTCCGTGGGGGCGCCGCTCCGTCCTGCTCCTCACCTCACAGGCCCTCCTCAGCTGATGCACTTCACAGACGTCATTACAAACACCCACTCGCTCCTGAACTACAGCATCTACGGTGCCACAGGTCCCGCTCTGCAGGTGCCGGTGCTGGATAGCATAGCATTCCGAACCGGTGGGAGAGCCGTTGACGCCATTCCGAAATCTTTGTTCCAAAAGAAGCACACAAATTCTGGCCCAGTAAATGAAGTCACAATTCCACAAAAGTTGTCTGGTTTCCATGGTACAGACCCCCGTATTATCACCACGACTACTCCTGTCCAATTTACTGATATCCAGATTGGGACGGCTCTGCCCATCGAGAAGAAGGAAACTTCCAAATCATCCACCGTCCAACAGCCAGAACCGATGTTACCGGTTTCACAGTCTCCTTTGTCTTTCCTTCCTTGGACCAGTTTTCCATCTTCAGTTACCCTGCTACCTCATCTCCAAAGGAGTCTTAGCAGCGGATCTTCTAGTACGACACCCAAACCATTCGTTACTCATGGGGCAGATGAAACTTTTTCGAATTTGCAATCAACTGGCACACAACCGCTCCTCAGCACGCCCGAGACTCCTGTTCGCACGACGACAATCCTTGAGCAAAATGAGATAACTGCTCCTTTGGAGTCGACGCCACAGGAGAGGTTGTTTTCTACTGAGCGTCCTATGATATCTACCACCACACCCGTCGTGTCGAGACACCCGACATCCCCAATATCTATCGGGAGCACCAGGCTGAACCCCTTGGGGCAGGGAAGACAAAATAAACTGTCTGATTGGTGTTGTTGGGAATTGGAAAATGTCGAGGAGGGGTTGGCCCTACTACGGGAACGTTACAAAAGATGGTGGCTCGATGGCCGCTGAAAACTACCGGAACAACCTCCCGTCTCCACAAACAGTCCGGAGCCGACGGCACCACCCACGCCAGCAGCTGCCACTTCTCCAGCTCTCATTTCCAGATCCGCTGGACGAAACGCATCGTCAGGGCGGCCGCGGTCGAAGGTCCACTTGCAGAAATCCCTGGAAGAATCTCTGGCGCCGTCACTCACGCGTCCCGTTAAAGGAGCAAAGCTGGTAACCAACGGGCGGAGATTTACAGGCACAAACTCGCTGGAACTGTCGCCCGAGGGCACAATTTTGTGTCGAGCTACAGCGGCGCCTGCTTGTGCTGCCGCGGACGATGAGTACTGCTTGCAGGATCAGCACTACCCTCGGTAAGCAGATCTTATGCAACTGTTTCTTACTAACCTTACAAATAAGAAATGGGAACATCAGTAGGTAATATTAACCTTATCTTTACCAGGCTCATGGACCGCAACAGTACTTGACTCTTAGGTCCAAAAGTGGCCTCTGACGCTGGCTGCCAAAATGGGAAAAATGGGATTTTCTCATGAGCTATTATAAGTCCAGACACGGTCATGCAGGAAAGCGCCTAAGTGCGTCCCCGCCGTATCCAAGATACCTTCCCCCCAAAAGAAAAATGTTGGGTAGCTATCTTGGAATTTTTTTCTGCAGTATTAAAGATGGGGAAAAGAATAGCTCTTGAGAAAATCCAATTTTTCCGTTGCCGACTTCTGGCCGCCAGCGTCAGACCTAAGAGTCAAGTACTGTTGCGGTCTATGTCAGGCTGTACAACCTCGCTTCAGAGGGATTTCTCGTAGGAATGTGTAAAAATAAGAACTCTTGTATAAAAGAAACATAATTTAGTATGAATAAGATTATACCTCACTGTGAATGTCAGCGTGCTCATACTTCGTGCGATTATGCCTTACTCTCTTTTAGTATCTACACAGTTCGTGGCAATATCTTTTGCGGGCCCTGGCGGAGAAGATGCTATCAGTAAACCTATCACCTACGCATACCGATAGCGATCTGTGCGTCAACTCACGCAGTGTTATTACGCAGTCAAGCACAGCGGTCTGATGTAGAGATCGTTTTTCTGATTGTTTAAATGTTTACAGATCAAAAGGCGTCATCTCTTTACCGAACCACATAGTTTTGACTTGTCTGGACCTTCAGATGGGAATGCTGGTTTACCAATTTGGATTGTGTTGCAAACTTGCAGGTGTTAGCAGAAGCCCGGTTGTGCTAGACACGTCCGAACACTACATTTTAAGGAGTACGATTCACTTTTCTGACGTTTCAAGGGCTGTAGATTTAGGGTTAATGCTCAAAACGCGTTTCAACGTGGTGAAACAAAAGCACGTAACTGGAGTCTCGGGTATGCAAGTCGAGTTTGTTTAGCTAACTCAATTTTGGCAAACCAATCCCAGACTCCTGAAGTTTTAACCTGAACACTGTAGGGTGTGTGTTTCCATTCAAATCCTTATGGTATAAAACTGCACGCAACACTTCTGAATTCTACATGCTTGGAAGTTATGAAATGCTCCCCTGCTCACTCAGTGCTAAGTCGCGCTACACTAGCAAAGCCATATTGAAGTTGATGTATGACTTCTACCGCATACAGGAGTAGGAGCCAGGCATACCTACTTCACTGGACTGTGTCATAAATTCACTGTCATAATGGTACCGCAGACTCATGCACTTTTGCTTCTCAGTAGTGGAGACTACTGTGGTACAGCCAGTTTGGGGGAGAATTTGAATATAATGGTTAGGGAAGGTTCCGTAGATATGGCGGCCCACCCCAGCTGGAACCTTGACAAGCACTGGTTCGCGCTGCTGGTGGTGTATTGGAATAAGTTAGTTACTTGAAGTCGCTACGAGAGCCGCATCGCTGGATGACAAATGGTACGAGACCTTGGATAAAATATAAGATAATTAGAATCAATAAGTTGTAAGGTGCAATTCAAAGCTGAGGGAATGCATCTGAAAATAGTTATATAACAAACTCTGTTTTGGCCTGGGCAGCATGGAGCTGCTGCGCGCCCTTTCGTCTAACGCCCGCCTGGCGGCGCACTTCGCCAACGCCTCCGTCAGCGGCCCGCGGGGCGCCTTCTCCCTGGTGGGGGGCTTGTCGCGGCAGCGGGATCAGGGCTTCAGCTACGGCTACTACAACCCTGGCCTCTACGATGTCACCCACTGGCTGGGTGCTGAAGGTGAGGTCCTGCTCCTACTGGGTAGGGGGGGTAGAGTTGTGGGTGTCCAGGGGTGCAGATGATGTGGTGTCTGGGTTGAACCCAGCGGAGGGCAGCAGGTAGACTGGTCAGGGTGCCCTACCCGAAATCAGTAGGGCACTGAGGCTGAAGTAAATGTTTTAATGTTGCTGAAGTTTCACCTTAAATAAAACATTATAGCAAAGAAACAACTACTGTATCTGCGGAAATCCGCAGCCCGAGGAATTTTATAAAGACCCCTGTCACCCCTATAACACATCAGCAGACACTCCAGAGAGGCAGCCACAACAAAGATACTCAATATGTTACATGACATCCCCAGCTGCAGCCTCCCTGTCCATGCCAGTGGTTATTTACAGCGGATACAATAGTCGCATGGGAATCTCTAGCAAAGAGAAGAACACTCACACGGAGGGCCACAAGTGAGTAAAACAAGTAAAAAATCGGGCAAAAAGAGTAAAACTGGTTCGAAGACTATTCGCACTTTGGCGCATCTCCAGCCAAGAGAAACCCTCTAAAAGCACTTACCTCCGCCCAGCAAGGCAATGTTAACGAAAGATTGAAATTGGTCCTGAAACCAAGGTTTACTTTTTATCATCACCATAAGTTGGTCATTTATGCTTCTTGACATTAATAACAGGTCCTGTAATTTTCTTGGAGATTCGTCCGCAACTTTTTGAGCGTGATGTTCTGACAAAAACATCCATTCATTCCTCTTAACATACCGAACATTTCTCTTGAATTTTATTAAGATCCATTAATCATTTTTTGAGTTATCTTGGCAACAGACAAACGGAAAAACAAGTAAACTCCGATAAAAACGTCACCTCCTTGGTCAAGGCAATAATAGGTTACAGTATTCCTTTCACAATGTGTATCGTGTGTGGCGCACACTGCGGTCAAAGGGTAAATAAACTTAGGAAAAATGGAAAAAGAAAAGCTATAGTGGCTAAAAAATATTTCGAAGATCTAGCAAAGGCTCCTCTCGGTAGCTCAGTGACAGCGGCTCTTCTTCGAATGTGGCAGCGCCCGAGTTCGAGTCTGGGAATTTCACAGCTCACGCAACGGGTTTACATTGATTGCATGGAGCATTGGAGCACCGACATGAGAGGAAAAATACGATGAGCGATTCTCAAAACTGGCTTACAGCACAAACTACTTTTCCTCTTGTTTCACTACCAGGTCTTTAATAATATATATAAATATATTTCTAAAATTAAGATAAAAGACTCGCCAGGTGTATTCAATGTATGCGAGATGATAGAGGATGATTATTACGATGGTCGACCCCGTAGGATATGACGTAACTGGCAACAGGCTTACGGCAAATGGTATGTGATGCTCCATATAGGCTCGTTGTCCCAGATCTTACGGCAAATGGTATGTGATGCTCCATATAGGCTCGTTGTCCCAGATCTTACGGCAAATGGTATGTGATGCTCCATATAGGCTCGTTG
>LQNS02278089.1:6695214-6729115 GCA_001587735.2 Parhyale hawaiensis | reverse complement strand
ATATAGGCTCGTTGTCCCAGATCTTACGGCAAATGGTATGTGATGCTCCATATAGGCTCGTTGTCCCAGATCTTACGGCAAATGGTATGTGATGCTCCATATAGGCTCGTTGTCCCAGATCTTTAGCTCAAGCAAGTTAGGTGAATATAAGCTTAAAGTTTACTGTGAGTTTCACTGACACTTTAACATTCTGTGCAGGCTACGTGTGCCCTTCAACCGTCAGCTACTCGCAGCCCCTCCGCGCCCTGAACACGAGGGGGCAGTGGCGGGTGTTGGTGCAGAACCTGCGGGGGGTACAGCAGACCGTCAGGATAGAGCGGTGTCTGTAAGTATGATACGGTATCTGTAAGCGTGTTACGGTGTCTGTAAGCATGATACGGTGTCTGTAAGTGTGTTACGGTGTCTGTAAGCATGATACGGTATCTGTAAGTATGATACGGTGTCTGTAAATGTGTTACAGTGAGCAAGTGAGCAATGGTGCTGGCGGAGCGTCTGTAAGTGTGTTACGGTGTCTGCTGAGAGTCTGTAACTGTGCAAATGTAAGGCTAGAGTGTCTGCAAGTATCTACAGCACCTGCTAAGTGTCGGTACATTTAAAATATTGTCTTCTTAGTGTCTGTAAGAGTGTGCGTGCAGGTACTTGCTTAAATAGTAAATTTTTGTTTCTAAACTACACTGTCACATGTGGGGCCACAGCTACAGATACAGTCACAACATTTCCAAAGGCATCTATTAGTGCATTCTCCACATGCCACAGTTGTTGTTATCTGCTTAACGTCATTCTTTGGTTTGGCAAATAGTTGTATTGTTCGTCCGAGTGGTCCCGATGCGCAGCTGACGCAGGCCAACGTACGCTGAAGGTCTTATCATTATAGGTTATAAAGGGCGTAGATAAGCTCTGTCCAGCTGTGCACACGATATGTACGACCCAGCTGTTGTGACGTCACTTGCAAGCTGCCAAGTGGACGCCTTCTACCGGATCTAATTGCCCCCATAGTCTCCTAATCTGAATCTTAAATTTCAAGACTTTTAGAAAATTCTGGTGTACGAAATGCGTAGATGAATTGGAGCTTCATCCTCTGATGCTGATTAGATAGCTGGCAGTAGACGGGCCAACGGGCCCATTCCCAGAGAGAGAGAGGATACTCACGCTTCTGCCCTCTATGACGTAACTCCAACTCCAACTCCTCCTCCTCCTCCTACCAGGCACCCCGGGCAGCCGTGCCGCCTACTGGCGCTGCGGTACAACAGCCGCTGCGTACAGAAGCGCTCCCTGAAGCGGCTGCTTGCCATGGATCCCTGCGACGTCTCACGGACGCTCTTCGTCGACACCTTCAGCTTCCCCAGCTCCTGCGGCTGCCTGGCACAGGGCTACGGTTGAGACAGATGGAGGTCTCCCCCCCCCTCCAACTACTGAGAGTAATAGAAAATCTTGTTTTGCCTTGAGAAACCAATAAAAGTATTAAATATATGACGCTCAGTCATTTCCATGATTGACAAAAGCAGTCGAGGCTGGCGGTGCGGCTCCGTGGTGCGCTGCAGGCCCAAGGCCAGCCTCGCATATCTCTCCCATCTTGGCACACATGCCCCTAGCAGAATTCCTGGCTGTCCAAGAAGCTAAGTTCATTGAACAACTCCTGGGAAGCCGAAAATTTTACTAGGGGCATGTGTGCGAAACTGAGACTGATATGCGACGGTGGCTTGAGCAACTCATACACTAACAACAAAGCTAAGTAAACTTGATAATGTGCGAAAGACTAAGCCTGACATATATACATATTTATGTATAACCTTAGCTGCTGCCCCTCACTAAGGGGCGTTCGATTGGGCATCGAAATCAGGCTTTTCAGGCGTAACTTGTCAGAATTTTTAGGGAGGTAACCGGCTTCGACTCGTTAAATCAACTTAGAATCGCAGACTCTTAATCAGTTTCCTGCGGGACTTTCATGAACGTAAGTCTAACCCCGTAAAATGGAGATATCACTCAGCTCAACATAGCGGCCTGCTTCTAGCACAGCGACACAATTTGAAAATGACGAATTTAAGTTCCTGTCAGCATTTCTGGAAACGTCAAGTAAAGTGGGCTTAGATCCAGTCGAACGTGCCATTTTTTGACAGCCTTGCAGAACTGGTGAGCTTTGGCAAAAGATCTTCCACTCGCCCTCGTATTCAAGTGCAACAAAGGCTGAAGAGTTGTAGGAGCTGTTGCGCGCACGTGCGTCTCTTTCAGCGTTTCTGGAGACTTGTCTGGCGAGAAAAAGCGTGACTGCAGTGCACGTAACCAGCCAGTAGAGGACAGAAGATAGTGTGTTCACCTCAGGAATAATCAAAAAGTCCCTCGATCCAAGCAAGTTTATATATTGGACTACTGGCTAACAGACTCTGCCCTCTACTCTACATCAATAAATTATTAAACATTTATAGCTTCAGTCTTAATACTACGCTTTGTACCCATAGGGCAATAACTGCACAAGTATAAGTACCTCCAAATGCAACAAACAATACGAAATTTTGTAATAGATGTCTACGTCAAACCGTCACAGGGAAATATTGGTGTGTCTCTCAAAGCACGGATGTGAGAGGAGCAGACTTTGAATCTCCAAGACGAGATGTTAAGAGGATCGAATTCTTTGCGTACCATCACACGACTGATTGAGTAACTTGGTTCAACTGCATCTAAGAGATGAGTAAATAAATTAATGAGACTTGAAGCCGTTGGTTAGATCTGGCATCACCAGGGGCTTGCCGTGAGGATGGGATGCACGCCAACATCTGATGCACTGTTAGTGGGAGCTTGAACTCAGTAGAGTTAACAGGCGTTCTACAGCAATTAGTGTTGTTAACTGTTGTTGTTTTTTCATTGCTGTTTGAAAATGAGTGTCGGTAAATTCGAGCAAAGCGAGTTTTGATTCAAATTGGGCAGAAATAGAATTTTCAGTAAACGATAACTGGCCTAAAGAGACAATGTTATATCAATGGACAGATTTTCAGTTGGTTTAAGGCATCCAGAGAAAGCTGAAACTCAAATGATGATGGGCCTCGCTGCTAAGAACCTGTGATTGCAGTAAGTGCTGAAAGTAGAGAAAATTCTGGGTTCATGTAATCGGCAATTGACAGTCAGAACGACGTGAGAAATTTGAATTAGAGACCCGAACGTTCATCAGGTTTTGATTAAGAAGTAGAAACGAGAAAAACATGCATACAATACAGCATTGAAAAAGAAAAGAGAATAGTGAAAAAATTCTTGACTCTTCTATTCATCTGCCCAGGTTGAAAATGAGCGAACATTTGCTGGTATGCGACATGACCGGCTGTGGGCCGAAGTTTGACACCAAACTTGACAGCTTGTCTTTCCTTGACTTGTGGTCGCTCATTTTCAAAATATGGTTGGAAAAACCGTTTCTGAAATTAAATGCGATGAACCACCTACTGACTTTACTTGAAACTGCAAGGCGGGCCCACGGATCAGCTTTGGTCTGCGTCCTCTCCAAGCAGCAAGTCACGAGTGTTGCCATATCGAAACCACTACTACAAGTTACATTAATTTATTTATACAACTTGTATGCCACTGAACTTCTGAGGCCACTGCTGCTGCTGCAGGCAGGTGGCAGAAACAGGAGGCAGGTATAGAGCTAGTGTTAGACATAAAGTAGTAGGAGTCCAGGTAGCAGAAACAAGAGGCAGGTACGTATAGAGCTAGTAGAAGACAGGAGCAGCAGGCAGGTATAGAACTAGTGGGAGATGTAGTAGGAGTCCAGGAAGCAGAAACAGGAGGCAGGTACGTATAGAGCTGGTAGAAGACAGGAGCAGCAGGCAGGTATAGAACTAGTGGGAGATGTAGTAGGAGTCCAGGTGGCAGGAGCAGGAGGCAGGCAGCTCAAAGGATTCAATAGCGAAGGGGAAGTGGCTGTCACAAGGATCATACACAAAGAAGCGATGGTACAGCGACTTCTGCAGGCAAGTGGAGCTGTAGCAGTGAGGCACTAGAGGACAAGGCTTTCCGTACTGTGAACATTCCTCTACACGAACGCTTTGCGTCAGCAGCTCATAGTCCACCTTCACGTTATTGACGATGATCCTCCACTTGCCGTCTGTGTTAAGAGCCCGTTGAGGCCTCGTGTAGTCCGTGTGCGACGGGCAGAGGTACGTCTCTTCGCTGATCTTCACGGGTCTGACCACAGAGTTGGCAGTATTGATGTCCGCCACATCGGCGTAGAGATCCAGGGCAGCCTTTTTGTGGTACTGGAGAGCTGCCTCCACTTCGTACGTTGGATAGTCGTAGTCGTGGATGCACCAGCTCTTGGTGGTGTTGTGCGTACACTTCGGGGGCTTGTCGTAGGTGCAAGAGTGAGGTAGTTTCAGGTGCTTGCTGCTGACGATGAGGTGCTTGTCGTAACCAGGCAGAGGCTTAGATACGTGGTGCGTTGGTGTGGAGTGCCTGTAAACTGGGAAGTGGTAAACTGCTCCGGAGTGGCCGTACGCGGGAGTCGCAGGTCCGTAGGGCATGGAGTGCCCATAGGCTGGAGTTGTGGGACCATAGGGGGTGGAATGACCGTACCCTGGAGCTGGGTAGCTGTAGGGAGGGATGGGAGTGGTATGAACGAAGCCGCCATGGTGGGGAAGGTTGTATGGGGAGCCGTGGTGGGCCACCACAGCTGGCTCAGCCTCAGGAGCGGCAGCTGGTGAGCCGCGGGTCTGTGGCGCCAGCAGAGCCGTCATCACCTACGGGCAGAGACATTTGTGAGACATGCTGCCCTCTGATTTATAAGACATGCTGCTTCCTAACTTATGAGACATACTGTGCTCTGACTCAGGGAGGAGCTACATGCTGAGCACTCGTCACTGTACACACTTATGGGCTTAAAGAGTTGGGAGCGGCCTTTTGGAAGGAGAGTGGTATTGCGGCCTCTGCCGTGGGGAATTCTTACATACTGTTTGGCCACTCGCCCCTCAGCTCTCTTAGGGTCATATCAATAGTGGCCGCAACTTCTGCGGCCTTAACTGCTGCCCCTAAATGTTTGAATTATGCTTATTCATACAAGCATTTTTTTTATGCCCTAAGAAAGCCCTTTTGTCTTATTGTATTCTGCGAGGGAAAGACAATGACAGGGACGCACAAGTGCTTAATTCAGATAAAGTATCACGTGTCGTAGGAGCGCCACTGTCTGACGGGCTCCTAAGTGTACACGGCTAGCACTAAAGATCGAATACAGTATCAATGCCAAATTAATTATGAATGAATAACACAGAATGAAGTTTAAAAATGAATTAAATGTTTTGTATTATTTGTTTTCCATCATCCCCGCCAGAGCCAATAAGGGATTATTCTTGATACCAGAATTGACTCATGGTGTCTCTCTTAAACAAATAGGCTATATCAATTTCTAGATCAATACCAATCGTTTTAGAGCAGACACTGTGGGAGGCTCTGCACACAGCGATGTTTCTCCACACATTTCCCAGCTATTAAGCCCCGTGTACACGACAGTTTATTGTTCCCCATACGTACTACTCAGCCCCCGAAAGTTCGGCTGAATCCTTGTAAACACAACACTGAGTGTCTACTAAAAGATTTATTTCTAGAACGCCTCAGCGCGTAAGACCATCAAATTCAACGAAGTTATTTTTGATGGCCAGCTAATCCTAAGTTTCTCATATGGCTGCTGTGTCCAACAAGGTTAGCTCCACGCCGCCAACCGTGTTCAGATCTCTTAATAATAACATAGGAAAAATGGGCTGCCTCGCGGCGTGAGACGATCTGCCGCGGTAGAGGCAATTTCAACCCGTTACAGGAAAATTCAACGCCGTCATTTTTTATGACCAGTTAGGTCTATTTTTTCGGCATGGTACATCTAGGTCAACCCACCAAACTCCCTACAAAAATTTATGAAGATTGCTCAACTCCTTCGACCACTTATAGCTACTAGAAATATATATTTATACATATTTACATACTAAAGTCTTCAACGAAAATATTATCACCTCTCTCACGTCGTTCGTGGGTGATAAAAATGTTAGCCACCACCTCAAGTGGCTTAGATGGTGTCAGTGGTAAAATTTCGATGTGTCTTCAAATTTAGGGGGAACTTATGCTCAGGATGTGGTGCACTTAATTCTTTCTTGATAAAACGGCGCGTGTCAGGACCGAAACCCTATCGAGTACTCGTAAATTTAACGGTTTTTTATGGGTTTATTGGGTCGACTGCAGCCGTACACTCCTCCGGTATATATCTGTAGCACGAAATAGTGCGTGGGTTTCCAGTCGGGGTCTGCAATAAAGCTAACTTTACTTCAACTGCATATTATTCTCCACGTAAATTCAACGCATGGTACATGCAGCTATGGGTAACTTATTCTACATGCAAATTTATTACTTGATGAATTGATGCCACAATGAATTCACTACTTGGTAATTTAATTACCTAGTAAATTCAGTCATGGGAAAATGCATCGCGTGAAGTATTTAGCGACTAGTGAATTCATCGCCCTGGAAATTCATCATGCAGAAATTTCATCGATGGGTATATTCATTGCCTGGCAAATTCAACACCTGGTAAATTTTTCGTCAAGTAATTATTATTCGTCGAAAAGTAATGTTATCGCTCAGTAAATTTTAGCAGATGACAACATTTATGTTGCACTGTAGTCGCCAGGGGATGAATTTGTCAGTCGATGTATTGAAACGTGACGCATTTATTAAGCGTTGAATTGATCTGTCGATATATACAGTATATAAACCTATATACACGACTCGATGTATTCCATAAGCGTTGAATCCACCAGGCCATGTATTTACATGGTAATGTCTTTACAAGGCGATGTATTAACTCAGCTATTTACTTGTCAAGCGCTGAATTTATCAGTTGCTGTATACTGATTGATGTATATTGATGTAAATGATGTATATATACAGTGAATGAATGATGAATTTTCAGGTTTCTGCCTTGAAGCAATTACATTTCTTGGACGAAATAATCTCACACAAAATCTATTTATTTTAATGTTGACAAAGTCATGAATGCGAAGACGGTGCGAAAATGTGTTTGGTGTTCCGTGTATCAATACAGACGACTTTATTTACATTAGCACTTTATTTCACCCTAAGTATTCGCTTGAATTTACTCCAGTTTCGCAAACAGTAAGCCATTTTAAGGTACTGAGACTGTTTTGTTGCATTATTGTCCACAAGAGAGGCCGTCCCAGAGCAGTAAACATTACCACCGTTGGACGGAGGTGTTTTGGAAAGTTATTATTACTCTCCGGTCTTCCACCCATTTTTTCTACACTGGCAGGTGCTACAGCTGCCCTCGTGTCCATCAAGCCAGGTAAATGTAGTCACACGTGTGGAAAAAATTACGTCTAGGAAACTTCCACCCACTTACGCCAGTCTCTTGAGTGACTCCCCAATTTAAGCTAGCGGCACTTCAGAGAGAGAGAGACGCAATCAAGACGTTAATTTTCGGGTTGGCAGAAGGTAAATTGTGAAGCAATTTCGCTCGAGAGCCGCCAATTACTGCCAATTATCGCACTTCGTTCACTGCTCGCTGGTTTGGGAAGAAAGTGTCTACGACCCTGAGGGGTGAAGCGCTCGGCGTGGTTACTAACTGTAGTAATTGGGGGCCGCACCCTCTGCTCGGTGGGGTCGTCCGCATTGGGGGGGGAGAGGAGAGGAGATGGTCCCACGATACACTTCAGGTAAAACTACCAAGGATCAGCCTCCCGTTTCTGGAGTATTAGAAATTTCGATATAAATCTGTTGTAAATCTGTGCATCATTTGTGCCTGTGTCCCTGCGCTATATATAAACAAATCAGAGTCACACAGTGGCAATAACTGTAGTAGTAAATATCAAAACACAGTTTTGCTACGCGTAGGCCGCTAGTTCTTAATTTGCTCATACGAAATCGCAAATGAAACAATGGGAACGCAAACAATCAGCTCACTCACAGCACTCAAGATATTCAACATTGTACTTGTTAATAAAAGTTATTGTATTTGATTGTGTCAAGGCACTCATTAAGACCGAATATAACGCGAAAAAGAAGTTCTGATTATAATCAGAACTGAGGCAGGCATCTGAGCGCGTGTAATTGGTAAACCAGCTGTTGAATGAAGCTGTTGGGTCACTACTGCCGAGGTTGAACTTTACACTCGCAAGCTCAACTTATGAACGGACGTTAGTTCGCACGTGGTCCCGGTTACACAGCGAGAGTCGGTAGCTACGAGACCCTTGGAAAGTACTTAAGTTGAACGAAGAGCGAACTGAACGTCCGCTCATAAGTTGCGCATATGATTGCGTAAACATAGTCCCGGCATTAGCTGTCAGTGACACTGCTGCATGGGCAGTCAGCTGCTGCAACGAATCCGCACCGCCCCAAGCAGCAGCTGGGCAGGGAAAAGCGAAAGCAACCCAAAGAAGCAGTGCAACGTAAGTGCCGCAGAAGTCGCAGCTAATGGAAGACTCTTAAGTTAATGGAGTTACGCTCAGGAACCCCCGACCCAAACTGAACTCCTCTCCATCATCGCTTGCACTTCACCTTGAACCCTCGGAACAGCTGGCGCAGGTTATGGGAAGTCAAAGGGAGAGGACGTGAGAATAAGCGAAAGTGCTCTCTTTAGATAAGGTTTTCGTAAGGGAACGTCGGCAGCGCGCCGTAATGAGGGCGGTGCTTGAGGTGCGCAGGCGGAGGTCACCACGAGGTAATGAGGAACGTGTCATAGGAGACGCTGAGGAACTCTGGTCCGATTGGCGCAACACCAACTCAAAGAAAGCCTCATTAGCATGAGATGTTTGTGAAGCGGAGCCGTAGTCTCATTTTTGACAGCCCAACTGATTTGCGGAACTCATAAAGTCTTTGTAAACAAAGAGGCTGTTGTGTAGGGCGCCATTACGAGACACCGTACTGCCAGCGCTGTAGCGTACGCCGCTGGTTAGGGAAATAGCTTTGGTGTTCCGTGAGAAGACAGTATTCAATAGGCTGCACGATATCATTAGAAATTCGGGCAATTAACGAAAAAGCTCATAAATTGGTGGATTTCTCAAACCGGGTTATTGTCTGTTCTCAGTATTACAAAGCACAACTGAGAAACAAGTTTTCAACAATTCTCCTCTGCTACCTTCCTCTCCACCCCCCCCCCTCCCAAAGTATCTCACCACTGCGGTACAGCACAGAGTGCTCCTTCCACGGCCGCCGGACAGGGCTAGCGGTCCTAGACATGGACATGGAATTTTTTCGTTACTGCAGGTGCGTAAGGCTGGTGAGACTTTCGTTACTGCAGGTACGCAAGGCTGGTGAGACTTGCGGTGTTGCTTATTTAGTGGAGCATGATGAAATGGACCGTGGGAGAGCTCGCCACATCTTGTGGCGAGTGGCACCAGACCACACCAGTGCCACCAGAGTGGCACCGGACCAGTGGCACTGCTCTGTCGTGCAAGAGTTGTCTCATACGGCTTCCCTCATGCCGGGGCCACCCTATGCACTCGCACGCACAACTTGGTGCGAGGATGGGCAGCTCTCATGTCTTCTCGTTTCAGATTCAAACTCGGTAGCATAGATACGGTAGCTATAACAACATTCGAGCTAGACATCCTGGCATAAAGTTGTGCCTTGGAGTAAATAACCTACTGGATGGCACCTCCAGCCACCATCGCTGGCAGCGGCTGCCTGCCATTGTGGCAGTCAACCTGGCTGAGTGACAGCCAGTTTTAGTGAGTAGTTAAATAGCCTGTACCACAACAGCACCAGCCAGCTCGCGGCATTTGCTAGCAAAACCTTGGAGCAAATTTTTACACGGAGAGAAAAAAATGGACGCCCAAGAGCTAACGGAAATTTAAGGGGGTTGGCGTATAAGATGCCCACTGCTTTGTTATTCGTCTTTTCTGGAGACTAAAAATCTAAAATTTAACAGATGTACACGGTATGTGCAGCTAAGACAGTTAAAGAAGAGCATGAGCCTGACACCTCGCACCTCCTCTGCCTCCCACTACAAGCCCAATGGCGGGCAAAAAAGGACAGAGGCTCCGGTAGAAATTAGTGAACGCGCGCTCCAGTAGCTTATTTACTCCAAGGGTTGTGCGTGCGACTGTACAAAGCGTGGCCCCGGCGAGAGAGGCAGAGGGCAAGCGAGGGTTGGGGCATCACGCCGCAGCGCCAGGAGGCACTCGATGGCACAACCAGGGCCATTCTGTACGTAGTCAGCCTTAGAGCAAAGCTGGGGTTAGTACTACCGGTGGATGGCATCTTTTATTGCTCACCTAATAGTTGTAAGATGTTAACTTAGTAGACTGTGGTTCATCTAGTAATCTATTGTTCACTTTGTAGTCTGATGTTGCCTGTTGGCTACCAGGGATTGTCGATTTCAAATACATGGGAGGTGAGCACCACCAATTTTACTGCAGCAAAACACGGCTTATCTCCACAGAGCAGGGCTTAGTTTACACCGAGGGGAGGGACGGGGTTATTTACACTGGAGGTGAGAGGTCCCCATAACCATCACAGTAAAGCAACGGTTGTATGAGGAAATACGCACATACCACATTTTTACCCACCGCTTTCTTCGAGAACGGGGTTTGGCATTTTAGGGGGGGGGGGTGACCGCAAGGGCTATTATGGGCTCAGTTATGGTCATTAGTGGTTACAAAAAATATTGTGGAAATAATACACGGAACGCTGATCTCAATATTTTCCCTTCCTCATTCCAGGCCTGGTCAAAGTACGCAGGAGCCCACGTTTCCAGCGCCGCCAATAATATTACATAGTTTCATGCAACGGCTTCACTGCCGACCATTCTCTCGAGCTTAGTTTCAAAGAAGACTTAATTGAGAGCGAATTAATTACGAGACCTAATATTGCCATACGGAGACACAACGTATATTTATATGATAAACGAGGGATGAAAAGACAATGAAAAAGGTAGATGCCTAAAAATAGATTACAGCCATTCAACAGCGCCGCGACTAAAGTCAGGTTCACAAGACAGTCTTTTGGTCGCTATTTGTAGTACTCAGGATACAAATACGTTGCAGTGTCCATTTAAACAATGAATACTTGCATAGCTTTCTGAGCTCTAATTCGTTTTAAATCTGAAAGCAACTTCATAAATTTTCTTATCAGTGATAGCTGCAAACCAGCTGCGGTGCCGGCAAATATTGCAGTATATAAATGATTTGGTAGACGCACGGTCGTGTTTATAACGGCACAAGAAAACGATTTGACTCTGAAAAGTACTGGAAGCAACATCCTTCAGAGTAGCGAACTCATCTTCCAGAATTCACTAACTAATAATGGACAGATAATTAAATGCCACAATAATCCATTATCTCTCATGCCCCTCCCCAACTAACTTAACGTCTTGGCTCGTTAAGGGCCGAGACGTTAGTCCAGGCTTCTCTCTGAGAATAGGATTTTTGGTTTGTTTACTTCCATTAGTCTAATCAAATGCCGGAGCAACACTCTACAATCGTACTCGCAACCAATGCGAGGATGTGTAGCTTGTACATTATCGTCCATACACATATTTAAAGTCGTTATCATGGATAAGGTTGCATGAACGACGTGCGAGCAGCACATCCTTGCATCAGGTTGTTTGTGAGACTGTATAGTGTGTCTCCGGCACACAACTACCGTGAGAACATTCTTTGCGCCGTCAGAACTGTAGGATCCGGACGCTGGACCGTGGCTCTTACGACAGCAGCGACCTAGCGCGCCCTTGTATATAGTCGGAAATTTTGAGACATTAATTATATTTTAACCGATATTATACGACATCGCTCACTATTAATATGTATAATCGCAGAGATCAGATGAATGTTGAATATTTTCCAATGGGGTGCAGTGAAATTAACAACCGATGCTCGAAAAGGCACCACGCCAGTCTATACACTCTAGCAAGTACTAACCATGCGGAAGACTTTCTTCCTCTTTCACAAACTTGTAAGGAAAATGACACTAAATATGGAATATATATACGCTTGTCAGAGTAAGGCTTAATTTTAATATTGTTCTCATAACTAGAAATGTACTCCGAAAGCACAGAACCCCCTCAAGTAACGGAATACTAAAAACAATGGTATATAGAAAGGCAAAAAGACCAACAGATCTTCATCAAGATTTAACTATCCGTTGCTCGTGCCATTCTTAACAGTTCCCGTTACTCATGACATTCCTAACAGTTCCGGTGACTCGCTACATTCCTAACAGTTCCGGTTACTCCGTAAATATTCAAGTTCTGCCAAAAAAGTTGGATATTTAGAGCAGATCCTAAACGCTCGAATGATTAAACAAGAAAGCAAATTAGTTTTGAAATGAAACGGACCTGCTCCAAAGATCCGAATTTTTTGGCAGGACTTGAATATTTACGAAGTTATTTTTCCAAAAACTACTTTCCGGTTACTCGTTAAATTCCTAACAGTTCCGGTTACCCGTTACATTAATACAGTTCCGGTTACTCGTTACATTCCTAACAGTTCCGGTTACTCGTTACATTCCTAACAGTTCCGGTTACTCGTTACTTTCCTAATAGTTCCAGTAACTTCTTAAGTTATGTTGCTGACAGTCAGACAAACAAATTCCCACAGAGACGTAAGCCCCTCGGCTGAGGTATTCGTTTGAATTTCAGTATTAAATTGATATAGTGTTGCCCACAGACAAGTGACGAAGCTAAATTCTTTTTCGGAATTTATTGTCTCAGGCCATTCAGCCGAGAATGAAGTAGATTAAAGAAAAGTAAGAGTGGGTACAATGAAATTTTTCGCAGCGATATTACGTTCACGAATATAGTGGACAAAAGAAAATAAACGTAATAATTTTATCTTCTTTTGGAAGGGGCAGGATATGCTAGCATATAACGGTATACCTACTGTAAAAAGTCTGAATTGGCAGCGGGTGGTATTGAAATGCTGGTTAAAATACCGTAGATTTTACTTCCGTATTTACCTGGCAAAAGGCGGCAGTGAGCTATCGAGTGATGCAGTTTAGCTGCGTGTAAGCTTTACCTGCTGCAAATGCACTTTACTGTTAAACACTTAAGGGCTATAAAGCTCGTGAGGATATAGGCACTGAGCAGATATTTGGTCCCACCGAAGTGGTGTATATGTCTACAGGCACCGGAGCATAACGTTACAAACGTTGTGTGCTGAAAAACCGTAGAAAGTTTATTCTTCTTCTCTCGAGGCATCTCACTGACCACGCAAGCGACAGGATATCACTTTTCACAATACTGATCCCACCACCACGACCACGCGTAACCAACATACGGGTATCCCGTAGCAACGTCAGCCCCTCCATATGTCACTCTAGCTCCCCCGCCCCCCTCCTCTCAAGGTCATTTTATTGGCACCGCTATTGCACCATTCTAATAAGCAAAAAATAGGACTATTAATGAGGGGCACATGTGCTACTAGCGTGGTGCTCTGCATTACTAGTATGAGGATAGCCCGAGGTGCAGTGAGTCATATTCATGCTAGATGAGTCTACAAACGTACACGGAACCATGATGGCACGATTCACAAGCTCTATACACTCAGATAATTTTGAAAGTACAAGTGTAAAATCCTTGTTTTCTTCGTTATGTGAAATGAAACCTTTTTAATCAAATATAAAAAAACAAGAGTATTCTCGTTTATACTTTTTTAATGATTCAACCGGGAAGTCCTCCAATTTTTGAAAATATACTTTGATAATCCTGCAAGTAATAACCAGCTGCAATACTGTTTGGAAGATGTGGCTGGGAGTGTTGCCACGCAGAGGGTACGCCTTCTTAGACGCGCCTTGTGTTGCATCCTAGCAGACACGGTGATATGTCACAGGTCAGAGTGGCCACAGCACGGCATGACGTGCAGGTGCTGGCATGCCTTCGGATAAATTGGGTTCTGAGCAGTCAAGGAACATAGTGCACGTATTCTCCAACCCGAAAGGTAATTGGCGATAGGTATGTCTGCACAGATCGGCCAGTACAAAGCCGCTTACATCATAGTGTTTGAGACAATTATGACCACCATGGATTAGTCTCATTGCGGCGGATTTAATTTATTTCAAAATTTATTACCTCCGCCAAGGAGGTTATGTTTTCGTCGTGTTGGTCTGTCTGTTTGTTTGTCCGTCTGCTGGCACCAAGATAACTCAAAAAGTTAAGAACCGATTTGGACGAAATTTACAGGGATTGTTATGTATGTTAGGAGGAACAGATGATTAACTTTTGGTGAAGATATGTCCATCCGTTTGTTTGTTTGTCTGCTTCATTTTTCAGAATGCCATAACTCAAAAAGTCATGGATGAATTTTTATGAAATTAATATGAGTTGTTAGGTATAGAGGCCTAACAAAGAAAAAAATGATCAAATTTTGGTAATGATCCGTTTGTTCGTTCGTTCGCTTGTCACTGTTTTTAATTTTATGCTTGTTATAACAATAACTAAAAATATTGAATGGATCTTTATGAAATTTATAGAGGTTGTTAGTAATGTTAAAAGACATAAATGATTAAATTTTGGTGCAGATCGGTTTGTTCGTATGTATGTTTGACTCATGTTTGTCATAACGTTTGTTAGCAGCATAACTCATAAAGTTGTCAACGGATCTTCAAGAAAATTACACAAGCTGTTATTACTATCTAAAGGCACAAATGATTAGATTTTGGAGTTTATACAAAGAAAATTATGGTTTCAAAGCCAATTTGAATTTTTTGCTACCGTTGCCTTGCTTGGCGGAGGCATGCGCTCTCGGAGTGCTCTAGTTTCTTCATTGGATCAACCTTCGGCTCATTCACCAACAATGCCCAGACAATGAATAAACTTTTGTATTTCCGGATGAATTTTTCAGGTTTCAAGCAAAATCTCACCAGCAATATTAGCAATTCTGATTGATGAGTCCACATGTTGCCGGTACCACACAGTGCCAGGGTCACAGAGCTAACGTCTGCACGCTACGATGGCAATGCCTGGAATGAGGGAACGCAATTATGACAGGGAGCTTATATAGTGCGACCCTCACCCTGACACACGCGCCACTTAGCCGCTAATTCGTCTGACTCAGAGGGGCGGGCAGGTTATGGGTGCGGGTGTGTCTGGGAAGACGCTATCAGCCTTACGAAGTATTTTTTGAATAGTAATTAGCACAAGTGCGGAACTTTGGGTGAAAGATGCGAGCCTCCAACCACGCCTCATGGGGGATCTTCGGAGAGCAGAAGCCTAGAGATACCTGCGGGCAACTCTTTCATCGCACACTCAAAAAACTCAACGATGAGCCTTTGCACTGAAAAAAATTGTGAAAAAGAAAAAAAAAAAAAAGCGTCGAGTCTCTTAGAAAATTAAAAAAACCACCGACTTTTGTTTTCAGCCAGACAGAGAGGGGAGAGGGGAGGAGAGGGCCGGGAGCCTACACTCGAGGAGGTTTAATGTCTTGAGCCAGTATATATACCTCCGCCAAGGAGATTATGTTTTTTTCGAGTGTGTTTGTTTATCTGTCTCTTTGCTAGTCTGTTTGTCACCAAGATAACTCAAAGAGATATGAATGGATCTTTAAGAAATTTACAGGGATTGTTTGGCATGTTAGGAGGATTAATTTTTGGCGTTGATAAGTCCATCTGTTTGTGTGTCTGCCTATTTTTTCTTAGGGCCATAACTCAAACAGTTACGAAGCTATTTTTATGAAATTTACATGAGTTGTTAAGTATATAACAAAGAGTAAGTAACCAAAATTTTATGATGATGTGCGCGTTCGTTTGTTTATTTCTGTGCTTGATTTAATGCTTGTTAGCTAAATAACTTGAAACGTTACGAACGGATCCTTATCAAATTTACATGAATTGTTAGTAATGTTGAAAGACATAAATAGTTGAATGTTGCGATGATCGGTTGGTCAGTGTGCTTGACTAATGTTGGTCGGAAGGTTTCTTAACAGCATAACTCAAAAAGTAATGAACGGATCTTATAGACAATTACAGAAGTATCTATTACAGTCAAACGGCCCAAATGATTGCAGTTTGGTGTTGATACAAAGGAAAAATCATAGTTTCAGAGCCAATTACCCTCGGTGGTGAAGTGACAACGGTTCGGCTTCGCATCAACAGAGGCGCGGGTTCGATTCCCCGGACGGCACGCAACGAATTTACACTGCGTGGAGCACTCCAGCATCGAGAGGCCAGGCGATGCACGATGAGGGATCCTAAATTGACTCTCAGCACGGACTGCTTCTCCTGCTCTTCACACTACTGGATCTTCAAAATTCTAGAATTAAGGCAAAAACAAAACCTCGATAGGTGTATCCATTGTACCCTGTAAACGAGATAATAAATGATATTTATTTAATTCGAAAGTTATGTTACCGTGCGTTGCTTGGCGGAGGTACTATGCGTTCTCAGAGAGATCTAGTTTCCTTCAAATGCCCAGATAATTTTCAAAATATTTTCTAAATTATACTGGGTCAAAAGCTTGAAGGGCTGAATTCAAAGAAAGCGTCAGCTCTTGATTGAACATACTTTCTGGTATGTCAGAGCATAAAATTTCTAATGAGACGAAATTCCAGTCCCAACTGGACCACAAAACAGCGGCCGTTTTAAAATATATACACGCGGCAGAGCTGCAGCAGTTTTTACGCTGCTTCTGTCCCTCCAACACCGCCACACAATTAGGTTAATGTAGAAATTCCGGACGCCCCAGCTTCAACCTACAGTGAGGGCCTATCCACTCGAAATCTTCCCCTCAGAGGACAAGACTCCACTTGGAAGGTCCTGCTCTCTCAAGATGTTAGCCCGGCCTGAAAGGTTACTTTGGTTTGGAAATCCGCCTTCCCTTTGAATAGCTTCGCACTGCCTCATTAGCTTACGGTCGTCAGAAAGCTATACAGCCCTAAGTCCCACAGCACTTCTGTGGCCACAAAATCTGTGACGCAGTTACGGAAGTAGGTTTTTTGGCCCAGGCTGCCCCACGGCCAATTCAGCGCTCATACTGTTATCTGAGGACTGTAAATACCAAATTTACGACCGAACTTCCATTCAGGAAATGGCATGCGAAACTGTTTTTATATAGGAATAACTGTCTTTCTTCAATTTCTGTATTTTGTGCCGAGTTATGATATTGATAGGAGGAAACACCACCACCTTTTCCACACAACCACAGGCTCCCAGCCATTCGTGCAGTCAATCAGCGAATCAGTCAGGATTCAGCCTTCCGGAACGTCCGGCTTTCAATCTCCATAGCCGTCGATACCTCTTTCTAGTAAACCTCCTTAATTGTCTACGTAGCTCACTCTGACGGACGTGACACTTATACCTATAGCCTAGGAGGAGTATGGCTAAGCACGCAAACTGTGCGTGGGTGTCATGATTGTGTGTAACGAATCCTTGCACATTTGTTCATTTCTCAATTCAGTCGCAAAACTTCATCAAATTTCAGTAATCTTCTCCCAATTGTAGCGAGCTTCAAGTACAAAAATTAATAATCATATTACGAAGACGCGAATTCCTGAACTCATGACTATTTATAATTTTTCAGATAACTCTTCACAGTTCATTAGTTCCTATGGTGCTGTTTTACTAGCAGAGAGCACCGAATTTTCTCAAGGAAGCAGAGCAGTGGATTTTGTCTCTGACAAAACGGGCACAAGGAACAAAGCTTAGCTTGAAAAATTAAGTTAATTTGGGTAATTCTAGGACTCGAAGGATGAGTCTCGACTGACTAAGATTGATTATTAGTGAAAAAGTAAGTCTGGTCTTGCAGGGAAGAAGCGTGGCGCATGCCAATCGTAAACCTCAGTCTCATTTTTGGCGATTTCCTGAAATGAAATCAGCTTACCTCAAAATTGGACGTAATCATATATCTATTCTGTCTGCATTTGGCACGCAATACGATAACAAAGAATTAATGGTATACTTATAAGCCACGCTGTCATCAAGCGCAAGTAGATAATAAATACTTTTAACCAACCCATGTGTTCTCGCTCCTCTTTGTGGTAAGTTTCGCACGGGTTAACACAATCAACCCACTAGAGTTATTTCACAAACCAATAGTAACACCAGTTCCATGTGTTAGCTTTTATAATAAATACGTCAGGGTGTTGCGCTCATAATTTGTTGGGCACTGCATCCATATGAGAAAGTGCATTGCGTTAGTTTTGTTTGTTCTGCACTGGAGAATATTTTACTCTACCTCCGTTGGCTCTTCTACTCAATCTGCGCAACATAAGTTCGGAGCAAATATGAAGTTTGGTTGATTATGGTTAAGCTGAAGCTGTGGCCCAGCAATAAGCCTGAGGCGTGTTGTAACCACAACTTATGGGTTACCGGTGCTACTCCGGTGAGCACTACCGTCATCCACGACACCTTTGCATTCACGTAAGCCTTCGCGCACCACCACTAAAATAAACACTACCTAAGCTAACCTAACCTAGCCTAGCCTAACCTTACCTAACCTAACCTCCTTACCTAACTTTCGAACCTAACCCAACCTAAACTTTTTAACCCTACCTAACCATACCTAATGTAACCCAACTTAATCAGCGATACAGCGAGCAGCGCGGGGCGCCAACTTGAAAGCCGCTCACACGTACACGATCTGCGTACACAATCACGCACACAATGTGTCGTGAACGACGGTAGCGCCTCGGTACACCCGCGGCTCACAATTTGTGTCGCAACCACAACCCCAAAAGCGGCAACGACGATTGTGACATGGGTTAAGCATCTTCCTAGAAGCATCCATTTGAGGTAAAACGAAGAGAAAAATTATATAAAGGAGAAACGAGCAAACTCCGTAGCCCATAGCATGCAAATTACTTTACTGGCTTCTAGCTAACCTCGTTGAAATCACAATTTCCACAGAATTCCATTATTATTAAGCTTACATGCACCGCTCAGCGATGGATGGTTCTCTCATAACCGCATTTCAGGTGAAGGTAACGTCAACTTGACCACCGCACCACCTCCTGGTAAACCCACACACACTGGTTCGTGCCAACTGGCCCAGAGAAGTGCACGGCTGCAGTCGCACATTGTTATTATTAAATTACACTAGACTGGCGACGTGGGAACGGAGAAACTCCATGAGGTTGACAAATCTCCACGCAACCAGCCCAGCGAGCGAAAAAATAGAAAGAGAGAAGGTCCGAGATCACAGAATAGCTCTGTGTACAGATCGTTTAAGGCTGCTAATACCCGCACCAGCAAAGACAGAGCCATCAAGACCATGCTAAGCATCCACACATGATGACAAAAATGAACGACAATACTAGCCCGTATGCCAGTGAACCGATTCCAAAACAAACTCATGAAAAGCACCAATACGCCGAGTATACCTCACCCGAATGGCTGCGGAAGAAAATCAGATAGTGGATGACTGGGGCAGTTATAGATTTTATACAAAAATCAGACCCCGCCAACTCTGCGACGATGCGCCAGATCACAAAGCACAACACCA
Organism: Parhyale hawaiensis; assembly: GCA_001587735.2. NCBI lineage: Eukaryota > Metazoa > Arthropoda > Malacostraca > Amphipoda > Hyalidae > Parhyale > Parhyale hawaiensis. Next base: position 6,709,707 of record LQNS02278089.1, on the reverse strand, counting down.
TCCAGCATGAACGCACATCGATGAACCACTTTGTCAAGCAAACTCAGATGACGATCGGCAGCAGAATCCCAGACTACGGAGCAGTATTACGGTTACCAATTCTCAGGTTGCGGCGGTCGAAATTCGCCGATTCCAACGCGCCCCAGGGAGCAGCGCCCCCTCCCCCTACAGCAGAGATGCCTGCAGTGTCACGGCAAGATACTGACCAGTACCTCCCAATTTAAAATTAATAAACATTTATCCGATGTTATCGAATACCTATCAGTATTGTCTCATACGTAGCAGATAAAAGCCTATAATTTCCGACTGGGCTTGGCTCGCTCCGTCTGCACATCCCACGATAAAATAATTCCCAGTTAGTTGGCAGGTCTCTCTGTCCTCATCTGAAGCAGTAAAGGGAGAAACTTTAGAAGAAGCCTTAGATAGGAATAAAGTCATGCGCTGAACGGCAATTGCCGTTCGGCCAGTTGTCTGGCCAAATTTTGTTACATGAGAATTAAAGATAACAGAAGTACTTTTAATTGTAGGGCAGATGTTAGATCGTACTTCCTTCCCGCTAAAAATAGTTTTTGTGTTTAATATCGCTGAGTATATATATATATATATATATATATGTAATATTCCAAAAGTTGAGTATAGAAGATCAATACAGGAACTGGGAAATATATTTCTATGAACAAAATCACAAAACACAGAAAACAAAACGGGGGTCTCGATGAAGCAAAAATATTTTGCCGTTTTTTAATGACGGTGCGGGCCATCTGTTCAAATTATACTCCCCATGCCCTCAGCAATATAGCAATTGACGGTACACAGTCACTGCACTACACGGCTGTTACTGTGTGCAACGCTGAGTTCCTATATTACTATGATGGTATTTTATGTAAGTCTAGTTTTATACCTAGTAGCTTATTTGCAGGCGTGAGCACGGTGAGGACAAGTCAAGTAAAGCTCATTAGCTTCAACTTCTTAGGAACTTGAGGGAGAATCACAAAATAGTTTGATGCAGTTGATCTGTGTTGCCGATTAGTCGCATGCCGATTATGTTTGAGCCCCAATTTTCGGAGCAGGATTGCGCGTTCAGTTATCTTAAGGGTAATCGCTTTCACTTTAATGACTAAAACTTGATCTAAAATGAAAAAAACCATCGCTCATGACCGAAATTTCAGATAAGTGCCTAAGCCTTAAGCTTCCGTCAAAAGTTTTGGATAAGTCAAGCCTCCCTCGAAGGCTTGAATTTAGCGACCAGCGGGATATGCCCAACGTTTCGGTCAACGTGACAGCCACTTAGTGGTGCCTCGCTCAGCTTCAGCCGTTGGCTGAGGATGAAAGGCTCGCAAGGCTGCGTTTGTTTCAAACTTCAGACAGGCGCGTTGACTTCGATTCGCAGAATTGATTTTCCGGCGTTAACCCTTGAGATTTCCGAATATCTAATAACGCTCTGTAAAATTCAAGAATTTATTGCTTCCAGAAGTTGCCATTGGGATTACGAAATGCTTCTTGTTCTTTCCAGCAAATAATGTCGAATGTACTGCGAGAACATCTTGGAAAATTTGCAGCTAAGTAGTCTCAACCGTAATTGGTTTGTTTCTAATGCCGACAACACTTTTTAAAGTGGCGAGTTCAACGCTTTTTTGCTTTGAAGGCCGCAGCAAGCTCGTTGTTCACAGTGCCAGTTGACGACGCCTCAAGTGAGTACAGCATTTATAGATGGTTGGGGTCGGACTTATAATCCAAGGTGCCCCATTTCGAGACTAATGAGGAGCCGGTCTCGGCAGGAGGCGCGGCCGTGGCCTCCGGCGCCTCTGCAGCGATGCGCACAATGCCACAGGCTTTGTTTACTCCCGCACGTTGTGTGCACGCCCTCATGCGGACTGTGTGCACACAAACACGGCAGTTACAGGCCCCCCCCCATCCCCCACTGCGGGGTAATTTGGGTGAAAGTGACCACTTCTCACGCGCGGGTAACATCCGCGCGCTGGCTGAAAGCGAAAGTGCCGCGCAACAGCGCGAGCCTCGCGTGGGACAGAGGCCCACACTTCCCAGAACGGGATACATGGGACAGAGGTCCACACTTCCCAGGGCGGGATACATGGGACAGAGGTCCACACTTCCCAGGGCGGGATACATGGGACAGAGGTCCACACTTCCCAGGGCGGGATACATGGGACAGAGGTCCACACTTCCCAGGGCGGGATACATGGGACCACTCGGAGCTGCAGGTTACGCAGCCAACTGATCACACATGGGTAGTTCTTCGCAATTTTTGGGCGAAAATTGGCCGCAGCGATGCACTGAGGAAAATTTCGATGCACGTGTTTCACAGAGAAGCATCAGGATGCACGGAGGTGTTTCACAGAAAAGCATCAGGATGCACGTAGGTGTTTCACAGAGATGCATCAGGATGCACGTTGGTGTTTCAGAGAGAAGCATCAGGATGCACGTAGGTGTTTCATGGCGTAGTTTGGTGTGTTATCGCAGCAGACAGAAAATTACATTTTCACAAAAACAAAGTGAACAAAAGCTTTCTAGTTTTGTTACACGTGCGAAGCGAGACGCGGTTACACACTAACACGCAGATCGCTATTGTAATTCAAAGTTTCGTCTCTTCAGGTGCATAAAGTTTACCTGTTTTTTATGCATCTTGGTGCAACATCGGCATTGTCACAAAAAAGAAACACATAAGTGCATCATAAGACCCTACATGCATCATCCCGATGCACTTTATTTTTATGACTAGTGGCCCGTGCCGTCATTATCAATGACGGCAAAATATTAACACTTCACCAAAACCCACCCCGCATTTTGGGCTTCCTCATTTCTCCCCTATCTTATACTGAAGAAAAAGATTGCAAGGTACCCAACTTTTTTTTTCGCCTTTTGAAATCTGAATTTTCTCTTATCTTATTAGTTCTATTTTTCCCCTATCTAATACTGAAGAAAAAGATTGCAAGGTACCCAACTTTAAAAAAGCGGAAAACTTTAGACTTAAAAGAGGATAGAATAAGGGTATCTCGCACTGTGGAAAGATATAAATATAGTTATAAATAAATAAATAAATAAAAACACGACGTGAATTATTATATAGTACTGATGCATTTACGTGTTTCGGTTTTGGGGCAAAAATACATTAATTTGATGCATCTAAGTGCATCAAAATTTCTCTCAGTGAGATCGCTTGCTTCATATATGTTCGTAGTTATGACACTAATGCTGAGCAGATGTTTCCAAATGCGTCAAGAGACAAAATGATGTCACCGCGGTCGATTTGCGCTACGCTTAGTTGTGCATCAATGCCTTTCTTTGTCTGTAGCGCTTCAAGTCCAGCTGCCACATGTACAGGTCCCTAACAGTACTTATGGAATTGATATACAGTAGCTAGGTATTTAAGGTTTAAGCGGTGGGGCACTTTTAGTTGACGAAACAGATGTGTTCCAGGTGTTATTTTATCTCATGCGGTTGAAACAAAAGCGAGGAGTACTCAAGTATGTACGTACTCCAACTTCATATTGGGATTAACTGCTTGACGCAGCTGATATGCAGTTACGCATTTCAAAACCTCACAAGAAGCTTCCGCGGCAAATGGCGGGGAAATAATCAGCTATGGATATATTCTAAGAAGCTTCAGCTACTGTTACAGTACATCTGAAGCAGCTTTTGTCAATAAGCAGAAACTGTCATTCCTCTGCATTAACTCGATATAATGGGTAGGTACGTCATAAACATAGACTATAATGGGCAATAAGCGATGTGTTGCTGGAATTCTTTCAACTGCATTTCCATCAATGCTACTTTGCCCTCTCGGTGGTGAAGTGACAGCGGCTCGGTATCGCACTAAAGGAGCCTCGGTTCGATTCCCGGTTGATACGCTAGGGATCTACACTGCTTGAAGCACTCCAGCACCGAGAGGCGAGGCGAAGCAGGGCGAGGGATTCCAAATTGACTCTCAACACTGACTGCTGCTCCTGCTCTGCATACTACCAGGTCTTCAAAATTCCAGAATTAAGGCTTAAGAAAACCTCATTAGGTGTATCCACTGTATGCGAGATAAATCATCATTATTGTGACTCGATACCTAAAGACGGCTCTTGTCTATCACGTTCCATTTTCAAGTAACACGTACGTTCTGTTGCTAGTACTTCATCAGTGCTCTTTCTGCAGGACACCCGCAGGGAGCATTTATTTTCAGGCGTACCATATAATGCTATTTCTACGAATGTCTAAAAATGAAAACCTGACTTGCTAGCAAAATTCCCATTGCATGTCTAAAGTCTGCGTATGCTGGTAACTTCAGAGGAAAAACTTGAAAAACTTGTTGCCGTGCGTTACTAATGCTCACACCGACCATTGAGTGTCTCGATCTTTCTTGTTGTAGTATGCTCTCTTGGGTGGCACAGAGTGGGCGCAACTGCTGACATACTGAATATGCCGATCTGGCTGCAATACATACTCTAGTCGACAGGAAGAATGAGTTTCATATCCAAACATACAAAAGAACAGGGGTAAAAATTATACTCCATCACTTAATATGTATTCAGATTTTTCCATATTGTAACAAGCACGTTTGCTTTGTTTTTTGAAACAATCAGTGCGGGTTTTAGGGAACAGGTACGAACACACGATGTCGACCAGCACCTCCCACGCTCACTCCCCACGACCGTTCTCAAACACAACCTTGAATAATTATAAGCCGTTGTGTGCTGAAGTGGAGCATTTTCACTGCAGCATTAGTGAAGTCTTTCTTTTGACTGTGCCCTTGGCGATCTCCTTCTGCGCCAATGACAGCCCGTCACCACGTGACCTCTCCCCAGCAGAGGTCTCAGCGTATATAAGGACGTGCACGCGCGGCGCATCTCAGAGCAACTCAGCACGTCGGAGCGTTTCGGCTTCGTTTAGGATCTTCTCCACTTCACACCATGATCTTCCTCTCAGTGGTGAGTGTAAATAAATACACAATAAATAAAATTAATTTGTTTTCTCATTTGGACGTAGCTAGTGCAGTGAGCCAGACAGAGGACTACTGTGAGCGTCTGCCCTCTAATTTATAGTGCAATAAACTATAACTTGCTGTTGCTGCTCCCATTGCAGGGGTTGACGGTCAAGAAACTAAAACAAGTGTTGCGATTTCCGAGGTATACTAGAAATTAAGAAAATATGGACGATGGGAGTATAAATTTAGTTTTATGATTTCGTAACATTGGGAACACATTCTAAGAAAAAAAGGTGACTAACATAGAATAACGCAGGATTTAAACACTCCCCTTACCTCATAGACGCAAAAGGTTACAATGATAACGCCATCATTATAAAGGAGCTACCATTAACACTATGTTAATATTTTTTATTGTATTAATATTTATTAAAACACTAGGTATATTATGATAATTATGGGAAGCGATTTATAAAAAGTTTGTGATATGGAATACGATTGATAGGAATCATGAGCTACGAACAGTAGTGAAGTGGTGATGAAACTGATGTAATTTCCCTGTGGCAGAGAAAGTTACACTAACCGTAAGCCTGGACGTCCCGGGTGGTACTTGTTTACAGGATCCATAAAAAATGATTTGATTAAGTATGGATGTAAGTTCAACTGTGCTTACCGTTTTTATGAAATACAATACTATAAATCTACAATGTTGTCAGCCTTTCAACGCTGTAGCGGTGGCCACCGAGATGAAAATATTTTTGACCCACAGCTCGTCTGTTAAGGGAGATGATGAGCTGCATTAGTCGCCGCATCTTTGCATTATAAGAGCAACAGATAGCACTGCCTGCACCTGCAGAGTCAGCAGGAAAAGTGTAGAGTGACTGTGCATTGTGTGTAGCCATTGCAGACGGCCACTTCCTTGTCCATAATCCCCCTGAAGTGGTGGGATTAAAATATTCTAATAATATTATCCTGCTTGTGATTTCATCCATCCGTTAGCACGCTATACTCTTAGTATTAGATGGAAGGAAAAGAATTTCAAATATATAAAATACGCAACGATAATACTGACCCCTTTTAATAGAATAAACGAAACGGAGATATTAAATCCCAGGGTAAAATATTTTCAAAGTAGAAGAATGCTCGTGATCTATTTCAGCTCTTAGGCATTTTTAGAGTCACCGGAATTGGATCATTGCTTGTTTGCCATGAGCAACAGCGCCGTAGCGTAGATCAACGCAAAGCATCGCATGGTAGATTTTCCGACCTGGAGATCTACCAGGAGGTGGAGGTCCGGCGAGGACGATTGGATATATCTACGGGAGAGGAGTCGGAGTCAAGCTAGATCCAAAAGTCGGATCAGTGTAAATGGGTCTCGTGTGTGGGGAAAAAGAATTGGAGTCGGTAATTTTTGGGGTCCTAGGAGTCAGAAACTGGCTAAGGCCATGAGCCGGAGTTAGACATTGTCCAACGGACTTGTAACTTGGCACGTCAGCTCTGCACTGTTGCCCTCCGTCATGTACTGACGCGTTGTACACGTGTCGTCCTCTTGTGCAGTCGGTGCTGACGGCGTGGCTGCTGGCGGAGGTGTCGGGGGACCACGCGCACCACCCACCGCCGTACGGCCATCACACCCCCAGCTACGGCCACCCTGACCATCATGNTGACACTGACCCCCACTACGGCTACTGTGACCCCACGAAGGCCCCCAGCTGCGCCTATAATGGCACCACCTTCTGCCTCGAGGATCCTCAGTACCCGACGTACGACGTCAAGGGCGCCATAACCAACGACTACCTCTTCGCAAAGAAGTACTCGGATGTGGCCGACCAGTCAGCGGACGACTTGGTCGAGTACATCAGCAGGGAGCAGGAGCTGCAGTTCGACTACTCCTTCTACTCCGGGGCGTCCACAGGTCACTCCCCTTATGATGTTACTCACTGGGCAGGTGAGTACATAATGCCCAGCTTACGATGTTACGTACAGGGCAAGTAAGTACCCAGCACCCACCTTTAGTTGTTACACACTGTGCAGGTGAGTACAAAGTACCAAGCTTCGGATGTTATTCACAGGGCAGGTGAGAATAGGGTACTCACCTAATCATTTTAGTCACAGGGCAGGTTAGTACCTAGTACCCACCTCGAGATGTTGCCTACAAGGCAGACGAGTACCTAGTCCTAATCTTATGATACTTAGAGGACATGAGTACCCATCCTTTGATGTCCCTCACCATGCATGCAAGTACCTATGGCCACTCACTTCAACTTGCTTCATGATGTTACTCACACGGCAGGTCCCAGCAAGCAGTGCTAAGTAGTAGTAGTAGTAGAGGTTTTACTAGCGCTTCAGTGGCACAATGCCTAAGCACGGCGTTTTGATAGTCAGCAGGATCTTGTTACGATTATTCCACGCCTCTCAAGGCAGTAAAACGCTCTCGTGCTTACCAGCTGGTGAGAGACAACCGCCGAACCACGATAGCAGCAGCACGTCGGAAAGAAAAAGTTTCACAGTCGACCTTTGTATTCACTTGGCTTCGGCATGGTATAACTACGTAATTACGTAGCTATACCATACCTCAGAGTAGCCTAACTGTCAGCTCACTCATGTAAACAACAGAGGCCACATCAAGTGTAATGCAAATTATTAATATAGGCAATACTGGTCATACGCGATGGGTAGATTCGCACTAGAGTATCTAACATTGTACCTTTTTTGTATAGTTTCCTCAAGCGTCAAGAAACCACAATTGGGGTTCTTAGACAAAATATTACAGGTAGTGATTTTGACAGCCGGATGCATTGAACTACCACTCATTTTCTTTTCTACTCAGCGATTTACTTTTATCCACCTTTTTAAGATATAAAAAAAGAATGCAGCATCTCCCTTGCAAAGAACATATTTGAAACATCTTTTGCTAATTTTCGGCGAGCAAAGTTAAAGTAAAGTCAACTTAGACCACACCCTCACCTGGGAAACCCACATGCACTGGTTTGTGCTGCGGGTATAGGCCCACTGGCCCCAGATGAGTAAGTGTATTTGCAGTCGACCTCGGGTCACCAAGAACTATGGCGCCAATTTGACGGAAGGAACAAATGACCCGAGACCCCCCTCTCTGAGGAAGGCAGTTCTGCCACGGCGCCGTGCATGCACACACAACTGCCGAGTCAGCACACCAAGATCTGCAAAGAGCTCGCTGCCTGGCTGAGCATCGAACCGGCGAGCGATACAAGGTGTTAGAGCTGACAACGGAAGCAAATGCTGCTACCGTGGCGTACCGTAGACAGATGGAATTAAATATTTGTCGCATAATGTTCCTGCGCGTAGGAGTGCCGACTGTATAATACTACTGCCTCAAGACAACCTTCCCCTCTCACCCCACAGGTCCTGAAGGTTACATCTGCCCAAGTGACGTCACATACGCCATGCCCAAACGGGCCCGCAATGTCGAGGGCAAGTGGCGCGTGATCGTGAACGATGTGCACTACTACACGCAGACGGCGCGGCTGGAGACGTGCCAGTACCCGGAGGCGGCGTGCAGGGCTCTGGCCCCCTGCTACCAGAGCCACTGTACGCAGAAGTTTGTGTACCACAGGCTGTTGTCCTATGACCCGTGCGACCCGTACAAAGGGCTCTTCATTGATATCTACCAGCTGCCTTCCGCGTGCTCGTGCCACGTGGCCTCTCACTAGCGGGGTGGGTGTTGAGTGTGGACTATTGGGCGCGAACTGCACAAGTAGAGTGCGATGCAGTAGTGCTTGCGAAACTGCTACACTGATACACTACAGATGTAAAAGCTGCAGTTGTACACTCTCACTGCAGCGCTACACTATACTGCTGTAACAGCTGCAGTAGAACACACGCGCTGCAGTGCGATACATTACCGGCTGCTGTTACAGTACTAATGCAGTAACTGTAGCAGCAGTGCCAACAACACACAGTCCAACAGCAGACACAAACAGCACCAGGAGCCTTGGGCTCTCCAGAGGCCCACTGCCCTCGCAACATTACAGCTGGGGGGCGGCGCACGTCAGTACGACACTGAGGATTTCATTCTCTCGACTATCCACTGAGAACCACAAGAAGTTTGAGAACGACGAGAGATGCCCAAATAAGAACCTAGAGGACCGTTTTCTTTGCGTACCATCACACCAGTGCTCGACCATCTGAGTAACAAACATCAACTAGGTAATTGCTTGGGGCTGTCGTCGAGTCTTGAAGTCTCACTAAATACTTCCTTCCTCTGTTTCTATTCTTTTCTCTCGACTGTGAATGCTCTCACTTAGCGCGTAAGGAAACTACCTATCAGAAAAAGTAATAAAAATTAGCAAATTGAGCATGTTTAATTTAATGAACCAGACATTCCTAGACGTATTTATCGTAACGCATGACAAACCAGTGCTGTGATTAGCAGTCACACGGGTAGTGCTCAACGACAAAGGAAAGAAAGATCGGTTTTGTAAAGTGGAACAGCAAGCAAAGTGATGAAACACTCACTGCACGTAAGGAGGAGGCAATATGCCCCTCAAATGATTTATTATAATAACACAGTATTGCCATATGCGGCGCTGGCGTTTAATTTAAGGCGGCACATTATGTAAGCTACCAAACACTTTGGAATTTGAACTTTAGTTTACAGTGGCATCCAATTCAGAAAGATAAATCTTAATTTTTACTCTGCCTCAATTTTTGAAATTCCATAGTTTTTGGTAGCTCGCACACTACAAATTTATTAGCCACACCACAACTTTTGTAGGAACTTTGGATTAAGTTCTCACAAAACCCACTAACCTATTCCTAGTAAATCTCACGATATGGGCAAGCTGTGAAGGAAAACAACACTCAACCAGCAAAAACATAGAAACTTTATTTAAGCCTTAACCATAAAATAACATGACAAGAGTTACCTCCTGTGTCACAAATGTAAACCCGCAAACATGAAACAATTCAAGGTTGTCACGGTAAGAAGTGGGCAGAGACTACAATAGTCTACATAGTAACTAGAGCACTCAGAGAGCGTATACCTCCGCCAAGCGAGGCAACGGTAACGAAAAATTCAAATTGGCTCTGAAACCGTGACTTTTTTTATCAACTCAAAAATCCAATCATTTGTTCCTTTTGATAGTAATAACAGTTAATGTAATTTTCGTGATGATCCGTTCATAACATTTTCAATTAGGCTATGCTGCTAACAAACTTTATGACATAGAAATATGAGTCAAACATACAAACGAACAAACCGATTTGCACCAAAATTTAATCATTTATGTCTTTTAACATTACTAACAACACCTATAAATTTCATAAAGATCCATTCATAATTTTTTGAAGAATTGAGCTAAGAAGCATAAAATTAAAAACAATGACAAAAGAAAGAACGGATGATTACAAAAATTTGGTCATGAACTCTTCGAGATATACCGAACAACTTTTGTAAGTTTCATAAAAATCCGTGAATAGCTTTTTGAGTTATGTCGTTGAGAAAAAATGAGGCAGAAAAAGAAACAAACAAACGGATGGACGGATCTTTACCAAAAGTTAATCAACTGTTCCTCCTAACAATCCCTGAAAATTTCGTCAAAATCCGTTCATAACTTTTTGAGTTAACTTGATGATAGAAAGAAAGACAGACAAACAAAGATACAAACCCGACGAAAAAATAACCTCCTTGGCGGAGGTAATAAAGTACAGTCAGTTACCACATGACTAGGGACACATGTGAGGATAGTATTGCTGAGGAGAGCACAGCTAGAGGAGCGCCATCCTGTGGGACACACACACAGCTGTACAGCACGGCTCGTACTGTACACCAGGGAAGAGCACGGTTGATGCACTATACCTGGGGGCAAACACTGTGGATGCAGTATACTCGGAGACCAAAACTGCTGAAGCACTACCGGTATAAATAGGGAACAACATGGTTGAAGAAAAATACCAGAGGACCAGCACGGCCGACACAGTATTCTGGGGACCACGCAGCTAGAGAGGCGGCAGGCTCAGGGTCGCCCGCACGAGATGTCGTGCTCGTCTTTCGAAACCACCCCGGTCATCTCTCCAGAGCTTGGCAGCGTCCACATTTGCACTGCTCTCTGCATTTGGTTCTGCAATGTAAACAAACAGCGTCGTATCCTACACTATGAGACAAAAAGAAGCCTAATACTTGTTTGACAATAAATCATCACGAATCCTGCAGACTAAAATTAGGGTCACGTTGGTATAGCATTAGCTGAAACGCGAAGAAAGCTCGACTGTCAGCGGTTTATGGGTAAATAGGAATTAGCGCAATGAAAGTAAGACAGTACATTTAGGAAGTACGTACCAGCGAGCATAGAGACAACTGACAGTAAGATCTTCTCAACGCTCTGCACGGGACTCCAACGCTCTGCACTAGATTCATATCCCATAGGATCCTCACCAGGGGAGTGAAGGATGCTGATGCAAACGCGGCCGTCACTGTATACTGGTGGAAGATGGTAATTATGAGCATATAAAGCTGCGCAGGGCTTCAAATTTATACAAGAAAAATTATGAAGTAGAAGCCTGCGGCCAGGCCAGGCACTACATGCATCAATACAGCAATAGCTATTTCACTAGCCACATGGCATCACGATTAGGGCAATAATGAATTAACATAGAAGAGCATCAACTTAGCAAAATAAACTTACTATTTGGGTGGAATATATCGCAGGTGAACTGCATTTTGGGCGGTGACAGAGGATAGTCTGTAGGGAACACAAGCTTTGCAGGGAACACTCCACACTCAAAACAAGTACCCTCAGGTCCCCTGGAAATACATAACAAATATAAATAACTACAAATGCACAGGCAGAAAAAAAAACTGCTGAAGGAATTGGATAACATATCACTACCTATAAAAGAAAAAAATATAACACAACAATAAGCACTAACTACCTACCTCTTTACACAAGTAGTTGAGAGCATAATTCAGCAAACAACTTAGATATAGACATGGTAGCTACCTATACTTGTTGTATTTATCAGGGACCATTGAAGCACACAGAATATATAATATGTATGTTGAATGACAAGAAATGAATGAGCACGAAGTTGCCTGGACATGGACACATGAATTGGACGTGTAAGAAAATAGAAGTAGGTAGCTAACATTTATGACTTTACTATATGACTTGCAATAACATGGCCTAAACAGATAGCTACAGTTTTCACTGAGAACAGCAACCACTACATAGCTGGTAAAACATAATTTTTACATGGCCAATCCACATCCACACTTGTAGCTAGCGCTAAATTATTAATAACTCAATAAAGAACATTAGTGAAGTAGTAGCTACATGTAACTTGAGCAGCAGGTACCACAGCTTCACTTACATTATCAGGGCCTCCCACTCAAAGAAGTTCTCTTCATTGGTGGGTCCAGCGATGATGCCTTCAGGAGGATTCAGGGTCAACTCTGCGGGACACACAATGCAATGTATAAACTTGAAGTCAAGCAATCATTTACTACGACATAAATTGAAATTCAGGATAAAGAAAAATACGGGCACATGATAAGAGTGATGCACTGCAGTACCTACGAAGTATTTTCTATAGGTACCGTACCTGAGACAATCATACAGTTTCAATGAAACTCTTTCATTGATGTAGCTAAGTTAAATGAAGACATGATACAATAGCAAAGTGAGAACATGTAACTCACCTTCCAATACCAACTTCACATTCACTGTGATACCAATAATTCTAAGCAATAGGTACAGCTGGACAGCTTGGCTTGAGATTCAAAGATGCAGTGACTGCAACTGAGTGCTATAGAGGAAAAAGCATCTGGCTCTCAGAAGGTAGCACAAGGACTTACCAGGCTTTACAGAGCGGTTTATGCTATTTACAAAGCACAGAATGCAGACTAGTCAGTAGCTACCTATCTGGTAGCTACAGGAAATACTCTGAGCTTAAAAAGGCCTTGTCTACCACACAGCTAAATGGTAAACCATGTGAGCTATGCTTAATGCTCAATATGCTCAACGTATAAATATAGTTAAAGTTACGAGATAAATGTTAAAATACCAGTAACACATCAACACTTTCGTATAGCTACATAGTATGAATTTAGAAAAATGGTAAAAAAATTGAAAAATGCTTGCAGGGCAAAACAAATACGGTAGACTAATTTTTATCAGGCATCTAAAAAGAATAAGAAAGAGACTACCTAAGTAGGTAGATTAGCTACCTCTATAGTAGTGGCACAGTAGCACATGGCTATGATATTTAGATGGCCTACAAATAGGTAGCAAGCTAGAGTAAATAAGCCTAACTTTATAAAAATTTAAAACACTATGCATGAGAGCGGCTCAACACTGCAATGAGAGAAAAATGCACACCTACTGTACTTGTAGGCCTAAGTGAAAAAAAAAATACAAGCATGACTTACGCTTATATTCAGCCATAAGTCGCTTCAGTGCACGGCCAGCCATGGTTGTCTTTAGTCAGAGTTGAATACCTATCTAAATATGCAGCTCAGGGTACCTGTAATAAAAAAATATCTTCACTAACTGTTAGTTAACTATAGCATGAAACAAGTAGAAGTTCAGTGTCTGATATATACTTTTCTTATATGTTACAACTTTTTTGTTTAAATTTTACTTAGAATTAATCTACTTTTTTTTAACTAGCTAGCTAATATTGGTACATCACTCAGTTGGGGTGCTAAGTAGGTAACTACGGTGTAGCTATAATGTACCCACATCATATCACAGTAGCTACGTATTAGCCCATGTACCATGCTTCCTTTGATGTGTTGTGCTTTGTAGGGTCTAAAGCATTATCATTAGCTAGGTATTGTTTTATTAATTGTAGATATCCTACTCTCTACTGCTAGCTATTCTATCAAGACTCTAATGATATAGGTCCTACATCTAGCCATACCTGTCATATGTATCAAACATTGATCAATAAATATGTAGACTATGTATTATAAATCATATATATATATACCATATATATATGATAGACAAATTCATATACCTAGCTAGGCTGTAAAAACTGCAAAAAAATAATGGATGATGATATTTATATCTTTCTCTGGAGCCTACTATTTGATATGTCATCACAAATAGCCCTATACTCTCAATAATAAGCTTAATTCTCAGCAAAAAAATTACTGAATATGTTAAGATGGCTTTGAATAGCTATCTATAAATGCATCAAATTTTTCAGAGAACACAAAAACTTTAGGTACAAACACTGCATGGAAAATACCGTAGCTACTGGTCGCTAGCTTTTCTCATATCTGGATATAAAGATTGGATAAATTTGAAATATCTCTGATGACTTTCAGATTTTGGCAACACAATAACGTGCGCCAAGGAAGTTATGTTTTTGTCAGCTTTGTCTTTCTGTTATTTGGATGAAATTTACAGGGAATTATATGTAAGTTAAGAGGAACAGATGATTAACTTTTGGTGAAGATCCATCCATCCATTTGTTTGTCTGCCTCCTTTTTCTCAATGCCATAACTCATAAAGTTATGGACGAATTTTTATGAAATTTACAAAAGTTGTTAGGTATATCACGAAGAATAAATGACCAAA
>LQNS02278089.1:6662867-6688917 GCA_001587735.2 Parhyale hawaiensis | reverse complement strand
TCTCATCTGGAGACTGTGTCCAACAAGGTTAGGACACAGTATCCTGAGGTTTTCATGCTTAGTACTAACATAAGAATAATACTAAAAAGTAACATAAGAGACAATTGGCATTAAATTAGCAGTGAATTTACTAGAACAAGGCTCGTAGGCACAGAATCCCCATAAAATATCAAGATCAGTTTGATTTTTACCTCTCCTCGATTTCCAACATATTTTCATCATTATAAACCGCAGTAGCGACAGATTAAGAGCTCTAACATTGAAGCTTAAGGTCATGAATTCAATCCTTCCCGGCAAGTAGGCAAGTTCTTGGCAGCACTTAATGTGACCAGCCAGAATATCATGTCTCCATATGGCCGTGGGCATACTGACTCTGCCAGAATTTTGGTCCAGAAATTGGAGGGTAAGTGATTGCAGATCTGTCGAATTAGAGCCATCCGCTGCTGGCGTTATAGCTCCAGACGGTCTGTGCTCGACTGCAGCCGTATACTCCTCTGGGAATAGCTTGCCTATATTTGCAGCGCAAACCAGTGCACGTGGGCTTCCCAGCTGGATGTGCGGTTAAGTTGACTTTACCCTTAACTGCCTTAAACGATACTCAGAGTGCTTCCTATCTTCTCGTAACTGATGCGTGGCTCATTAATTAGTACCAATTTCTTTCTTCATTTTCCTTTCAAACTTGTGTTTCCATTGAATCTCTAGTGTTTTCTATTCCCCTTGTGATTTCTCACGTTTTTAGGACAGCTTCTTTCATGAATAGCTCTATATCAGGACTATTATAGTTTGTTATAGTTTATTTATCTCCGAAACGCTGCTCTTTATTTTTTTGTGACGTAAAAAGAAATCCTATAAAATGACCTAACCTTTAGCAATTTTCCTATTCATTTCACAAGAAGCATTAATGTTGATGTTTCCCTGGATCCATCAGATCTGATCCCTGCGAATTCACGCGGGAAGTGTGAGAACACTTCACTGCACGGTCGTCATGCAGCCTGTCGATTATAAGCTTTCCTGCGGAAGCAGTGCTGCCAGTCGCTATGGTTACGTGCGACCGGGATGAGGCTCATCTGCTCCATTGCTGTGCTGGTGAGGTTGTGTGATAGTGCTTGGCGACGTTGCAGTTGCTACTAAAGGCGTCTTTTTCGTGGCCACCGTGCGGGTGATTCCGTTTGATCCGTTCGTTTTTGTGACCACTTTCTGGCGCGATTGTGATAGTGATCAACAGTGATCATCAGTGGTGAATTTTGTTGGCATCATGATTTCTCCGGAGGGCTGATCCTGAGTGATCAAAGACTGATTTCAGCCGTTGGATAAGCAAAAATTTGAAATTTAAATGCAATTTAGTTATTTATACTTATATTTAATGATAAATTGAATAAAGTGATTGTGATTGTTTATGATATTGACCTCCAAAATTCTGGTTTCGTTGGTTTTATTCCTGTTCATTGATCAAAATGCGTCAACTGCTGCTAGTTCACTTATACATTGCCTCCAAAATAAAGTAAAATTCCAAAGAAATCCAGCTTCCTCCCCATTCCAGTAAATATGACTGACATCTATTTTTAAAAAATAAATATGGCGTCTCTTGTTTGTTTACAAATCATTGATTGTTCATGTGGTTACCAGTCATCACGATGATTATGATTACGCTGATAATAATCACGTAAGTGGCCACAAAAAGACATTTTGACTAGTTGCCATGGAAAGTGCCTGCTGGAGTACTGTGCTTGTGAGGTCTTGCATGTAGTAGTGGTAGGAGATATTATGGTAGCTCGGATAGAACCAGCTCCTGTAGTTAGTGGTCAGTGACGATGCAATAGCTGTTCGTTCAGCAGTCTAGCATGCTAAGAATGAGGATTGTCTCTATATAGTCTTTGAGAATATATTTTGTATTGTCACCTCAGTAACAAATGTGCAGTACAGGGTATAAAGCTAAGAAATGCATTGAATTAGAGTTATTTTCTCAAGCATACATTTATGAATTTAATTGGCCTCTTACCCCAATTATGAGGTCCACTGCACTGGTCTGGGCTGTAAAAACTCAGAATACTTAGCCCTTGTTGTGTTGGGCCTAGACAGCATCCAGATGGGATGTTTCCTTATTTTCCTCAAATCCTTATACATATTTATGAGTGCATGGCTACAGTCAACAACACAATGTATGACCTATGGCGGTATTTGATGGAAAACTAATACATAATAACAACGAACCCCCAGCGACTATTTTTTCAAGTGAAGTCTGTGCACTCGCAGTGGACGTTGAGTAGAAGAAATGCTGACGCTCTGCCTCCAAGAATCACAAAGCTCTGTGCCCTGACAACGAGTGAAACCGAGAATTCGGGGCCGTAAACACAGACCTCTAAACACTGGCTACTCCGAGTATAGAATTTAATTAGTATACTTGACTGCATCAACAAGTAAATGCATATGCTCTGCATATCCCCGCAATTGAAATAATAACAGTAGTACAAATTGTAGGGCAAACATCATAGTAGTGTAGCCACGAAAAATTTAGATTGATATATGTAGTTAATTTCAGTGATATATGGACTTGAAAGTGGCTACCTTTCGTTCTGCTTAAGTTTTAACTATGATTATGCAATAGCCTAGCAATTCATTGACAACACGAAGCACTTTGTAACAACGTCGCTGGCATTGCCGAGTCTATTCAAAGGTTGTGGCTGGTCATCATCCGCTGGTTAAGCGACAAGGAAGTCCATCGTTAGGTGAAGTATTTTATCTACTCAGCTTTGGCCTGCGTCTGTGATTGCAGTGACGGTGTTATGCAACAGATATTTTTAACTCAAGCGTTATCAATCTCGCTCTCTTCACAAGGCTTGCGGATGAATAACAATTTAATGAAGTGCATGTTTTCTGTGCAGGCTGTGGCGAAGTTCGCAGTTTCTGTTGCTAGTCGTCCGAGCAATGATTCTTCTACCGTAACGGCCGCTCCAGAGACCTCGTCCTCCACCAACACCACCAGTATCTCCAAACGCATGGGCTCCTATGGTGGGCATGGCAACCATCACATGGGCCACCATCACATGGGCTACCACAATCACCACCACCACCATGGTGGTATGGTTCACGGAGCCCTGCTGTCTCCTGCGATACATCCATTCGGGGCGGCGGTTGGCAATGCAAGGTTGCAGCAGGCGCTGCTGCAACAAGCTGCTGTCAATCAAGCAATTACTGCTGCCAACCCACTCGCTCAGGCTACAGTTGCTAACGCAGTTCTAACCAATAACGCTGTAACAAACGCTGCGTTAGGTGCTAATCCGTTAGCTCTGGCTAATCCAGCTCTGGCCAATGTAGCAGCCGCCAATACGGTAGCGGCAGCTGCTGGTGTTCTGCCGGGCGTGGCTGGGGTTGGCCTCAATGCCGCGGCAAACCCACTCCTAGCAAACCGCCTGCTGGGAGGTAACATCTGGCAGCAAGGCTTGCCATTAGGAGGACTACATCACCATCGTCTTCTGCAACATCACCATCATCACCACGGTGCCTTACATCCTGCAGCCCACTTAGCGAACTATGTGGGACCTGGGTACGGGTATCCCTTCAGCGGCGGAGTGCCTCCCATTGGTAATAATGCTCACGAAATCATCATCCATACTCATCCCCATGGAGATAGCCATGCCCCACCGTATGAGTCTCATCCCCATGATTATCATGACCATCACGATCCAGTCCATCCAATAGACCATGGCCATGAATATGACCACCACCATGAAGAGCACTATGAAGAACCAGAGCACAACCACCACCCTCATCATCTTCCCGTCCATCCTGACGATCTGGACTTCATCGAAATGAACGAAGACGCCCCGTACCAGGAGCCGTCGTGCAGCAGGGATTCCAACAAGCTGTGGTGCACGGAAGACGAACGGTACCCCAGGAAACAGATAGAACTTGCGGGTCACCTCCATGCTGAAGCTCTCATGGCTCTCTACGCAGACGTCTCAGATCTAGACACGGAACTCTCAGTTAAAGGAAAAAAGTCACTTTATGATGAAACTTATCTGTGCCATTCTAGTACTGAGTATATTAGACCTCTAAGAGCAATGAACGCTGTTGGTAAATGGCGGGTGGTTGTAAATAATGTTAAGATTCACTATCAAAAACTGAGCCAGACAGTACGGGTAGAAGAATGTTCAGCTGAAGGTTCAGCCTGCCCTCTGGTGCCCCACTGCTATTCTTCCACCTGCATACAGAAGCATATATATCACAAATTTTTGGTGTTTGATCCGTACGATCATGACTTACCTTTTGCCATCGACACCTTCAAACTGCCGTTAGTCTGCTCGTGTAAGTTAGATTCGTACAAAATAGGAGGCCTAACTCGCTACTGGTGATGTGGCGGCCGGTGATTGGCTGGTGCTCACTTATCGCACTTCTTGTACTCTGTGGGTACAGCAAGTGGGTTTTAGAAACATTTGTGCGTACAGTAAAGCCGCATTCGATTAGGAGTCGAAATTAGGCCTGCGAGTCATGACTTCTTTGGAACTTCAAGCAGGTGTGCTGACTTCGACCCGTTCAATTAAGTTAGTAACGTCTTTGCTCCTTAAGCGCTAACCGATCAGAATTCCAGAAACTCAATCTTGCTTCGTAGAAAGAGGTTTTCAGCTTGCTTACCGCAATAGTTTTGCTTTGCTTTTAGCCTTACAACGCGACTGACAGAGGTAAAGCCAACGCTTAATTGTGTCTGCAGTCTCGGACGAGTCAAGCCTCGAAGACTTAATTTCGATCCCCAATCGAAGGCTCCCTTAGTTCTTGATACAGCCTTCCCTTGTATTATATAATTTGATGTTCAACATTTATGCCGATGGGGTGCTGCTCTATAACCTTATATTTGCTCTTTAAGAATGAGTACCTCAGTGTGCTGCGCCCCTAACATGTTGGGTCCTGCATCCTGATAATAACAATCAATGTTTCTTTCTTTTCTGAATGTGTGCTTTTAAAATACACGAAAGGAAATGAAAGTTTTGAACATAAACTTTAAAACTGCTTAAAACGAGGGAGGGGGGGGGATCTATTTACTGTACCAGAATAAACCTCTATGATGAAAGTGAAAACGTTTTCACAAAACGTCTTCTTCTTGATCAGTACTGTTACTCAAGATTCAAAATGCTTTGGAATCTTATCCGAACAGGATCCTTGCCATCGAAATGCATGAACTAAATGTAACCTATATACAATTTTTTCTAAGCACGTGTATCATATACTTCAATGGTACGAATCGCCAATGTTTTTTGTTCATAGCTATGACTTCCGTTGGAGACAAACATTTCGAATGCTAAATTGAGAGTCGGTGTTGTATCTTTATACAATGTCGTAAATATAAAATGCGTTTGAAATGGAAATGTCCTTATGCTTAACTGCTGTTGATGTTGCTGATGTGTTGCCTTCGCTGCCTCTCTATCGGCCCGTGTACAGACCAAACTTCCGTGTACCAAACATCTCGCAGCAAATCTGTACTGACGAAAGAGAAAGCAATGGATGTTGTAAGCTTAAGTAATACACACAGACTGATGGCCCATAATTTGTTGTGGCAAGGAAGTTCCGCTAGGTAGTCATTTCTCAGGATGTGCATACCAGAGTCGTTGAGTGCTCGCGCATCAAGATATGTACGCTTGCTGTTCTCACGTGGCTGCTCTATCTAATAACAGGCTTAGCATTACATGTAGGTGAGTCGGTACCAATTATATAATTACTGGAGGACAGCACGGCATGTAGCTGCGGGAAGTGCGGTTCCCGTAGTCGTGTTAACGTGTTAACACGAGGGTGGTCAGAAGCCGCGACGTGTTGTAACCGTACGTGCTTGTGGATCGGTGCCGCCATGTTCCTGTATTATTAAACTTGCCGTCGCTTCCGCCATATAAGATAATTGCGTTCATATATGCGTTGGATGAGTTATTAACAACATTACTCAAACGGTGGATGGTGCTGAAAGTTTCCTGCAAGTCAGGAATGATGATTCAAATTTATCGCCAGCCAGGAATGGTTCAATTCCGCGTGTTTAATATGTCTGTCATCCTGTCGTCACCAGGATCACCCTTAGAATTTTATAATTGTTTTCTGGTCAATGTCTGCGCTGTATAAGAGTGACTATTATTGTTCATTTCCAATTAAAAACTTGCTAAAAGTGCATGTGCTTTAAAAATACAAAGCAATGTACTCTAGCTATAGTAGATATTAATAGAGGATATGAAAATTGCGACGACGATAAGTTGCATAGTTAATAAGGCGTGTTTGTTTCCTCTTGTTTGGGTAGATTCACACGACAGTCAAATGAACTTGTTATCTAAGCACATCTTCAACGGCTTTGTTAGGCTTTCTTAACTTTTTGTAAATTCAACAGCAAAAACCAAGCCATAATAAAATTAATACTAACAGTAACTCCTAAAATGTTCGCTGAATCAATTTGGTCAACAAGTGTCTCTAGCAAAATTTTGGATACGCTTTCAAATTCGTAGGGGACGGCCGGGAACTCGCTGAGAGAAAGCTTTGCACTTTATGCTGGATAAGCGTACGCAAAAATGTTTTCGGACGTTCGCCTGAGGGGAGACGTTCATTTGTTTATCGTGTGCATGCTTTCTCTCAGCTCTTTGGTTGTTGCTTTGTTCACTAAAATAGCAAAGCAGGTCTCGGCTTTCAGAGTTGAAATGATTGAAAAATGTATGCCTCATTTTTACTACGTACATAGTTTCTAGGCAAGCGAAGTTGAGGGCTATCATGTTACTTTGAATATAGTAACACGTTTGGTAGACACATGCAAAGCTATGCTTACGAGGGCTCAACAAAGCATGCGGACGATTAGTTGAGCGAACTATTGATATTTGGACCATCGTGCGCACCTACAAGTGCACTAACAGGGGCTGTGACCGAGCTCAGTGCTGTCAGTCTTGTTCAGGTAGTTCTCGATATAAATTTACGTCATGGATGTGTTATTAAAGCTGAGGACTATATAATGGAGACGACACGAATAAAATGACTTAAATTAGGCCTGAGTAATTTTCTTTATTCCAAGAAAAATAAACCGGAAGGGTTGACCGTTTGAGAAAATGCTGCTATATTGAGTTATGGTAATTATTTAGTTGAATAGGAAAGAAAAGTAATGTTAATGAAAACTATGCTGGTAGTTCATCACCTGCAATATTTGATAAATATAGGTACGATAAGCCTCAAAACTATTACTGTAACTAACCCTGCTCATTTAGAGAAATAAGTTGCATGTACAGACAATATGGCCTTCAGAAGTCATCAGTGATGTTGCCGAACTGAACTGTATGAACTAAATGAATTCAAGAGTACCTATACTGAATACCTGAAATTGAAAATTTTAAATTTAAATTACAGACTGCATACCACGAGTATATACACCTGATTGTCGTTACCTGTGAGTGGTACTTTCGCGAAAAAGCTCGCATGAAGGGAATTCGCATATCATGTAGCCAACCTAGGTATATCTACATTATATGCAGGAGGGTGCTTTCCATGACCCATTTTTACTCCTCGAAATGGAAAATTTGGCACGTTTTCATAATAATACTGAATTAAAGCAGAGCTAAGACACAGCAGTAATAGTTTATTACAACAGTCTGACTAAAAAAATATGGTAAATAATAAACTGAAACAAGATACTGCATTGTGGCATTGCCGCAAGACGTATATAGGAGCGAATTTCCCTGCATAGGGAAAATCAGCGGCCACAATAATTGCCACTCAAATTGCCGCCACAATTGCCACTCAAATAAGAGCAAATGCGCATGTAACAAACTCGCATATCACAAAAACGAGGCAGCCTGACCCCCCCCCCCCCGCTGCCACTTCTTTCCGACGTCTGTAATTGGCGGTATAGGAAAGTCAGATAATCGCCTGAGATTTTCTGATTAGAATGTTTCCAGTAGCAAATAGCAGTATGAGAGAGATTTTATTCTTCAATTGCCGTCTATTTATTAATACACGAGTAATAAACGTTGGTCAGTGTTGCCTGTGTAGAGGTGTCATCGATTGGTGTTGCGGAGTCGAGCTCAGTGTACTCCGGGGTCCGAAGCTGCAGGCAGGGACGCTGGTTTCGTCACTTTAAATCGTGCTGCAAGGTTAACAAGCAGTCCGCTTATAC
Source organism: Parhyale hawaiensis (assembly GCA_001587735.2). Lineage (NCBI taxonomy): Eukaryota > Metazoa > Arthropoda > Malacostraca > Amphipoda > Hyalidae > Parhyale > Parhyale hawaiensis. The sequence continues at coordinate 6,680,795 of LQNS02278089.1, read as the reverse complement.
TTGAGACGAAAATAAACTCGGTTTTGCGGAGTAACATCGAGTGTTAGGTCGTCACAAGAGCAAAAAAAAAAAAGAGGGGTTTACCAGCTACGCTTGTTGTAGGAAGCCAAAGCTAGCACCACCTATCCCACCATCCGGATAAGTCAAGCCTTGTGGGTCTAGTATAAATCAACTTTGACAAGGCAGTTGTTGATATCTTATGAATGTAAAGGCACTTAGCTACTGCAGGCAACTATCTCATATTGTAGCAAAGTGCAGTTAAAGTGAGCAAGCAGCTCTGTGTTTCTAAGCTCACTCAAATATTAGCGCTTTCTAGTTGCTCTCTTCGGGGAGGAAATCTAATCCGATAAGTTTTGACGTGCCTGGAATCTAAATCCTGTAGTTTTGATTCGCTATATTCAGTCGAGTTTTTCTCGTTAATTGTAGACCGACTTTGGGGTCCCAAGCAGTTATTGCCTACAACTCGATCATAAGGGGCAAATCCAGTACTGGTGGCTGACGTTCCAGGCAAGCGAAAGCTAACAGAATATAATTATTTCGAATCAAATGGATTGGTAGCAAGCCCCAATGATATTTTTCCTCATGCTCAGTACACTCAAGACAACACGGTACAAAGGCTGCAAGTTCCAACACGCCACTGACTGTCTGTAGCACTTATGATCCCTTGTACTATATCTGTGGTAGTGAAGTACTTAACGAAAGTAACGGTACAGTAACGGTAAGCAAAGCAGTTGTAGGGGTTACGGCGCCTGTGGAGTGCCTGGTCTGAATGCTGCATGTCTCAGTTTGCATGCTAGCGTATTCCTCTTTTCCTACTTACAGAGCGAATCAATCAACGAATAGATGTCTATAATAAGTTTCTCTTACCTAGTGGCTGCTCGCTTTTGAACTATCCACGTACCGTATTTGGATAAAGACAATAATAGTAACTTTTGCAGTTACCCTACATGGGCACGAAAACGATGTTCCAAAGTCAAGCAATTAGACTCGTGACAATGCAAGAAATATCGTGTGCGGATGTGTAGCAATTTACAGCTTACAGGTCATTTTCCTACCCAAGAACACCTGCAGAGAAAGGCGAAAGTATCGTCGAAAATATTATTTTATTGTGGCACGAAAATAAAGGTCTCTGTCATCAGCGCGCGACTGGCGCAGCTAAGTGTTGCACTGTCGGCCGCTATCACAACAGAATGAATTATGACCCCTCAGTCTCCACAATCAAGGGTTGCACAAGCATACACCGGGACGCTGAGAACTACTGATTGCTGGAGTCAAGAGCAGAAGAGAATTTCGTAGCTCGTCTTAGTTCAATTTGGTAGATTGAGGAGGAAGGGGGGGGCGCCGAGCCCGTAAAAGCGTAGCTTTACTTCACCGTCCTCACCTGACACCCACCTGCTGCTGAGACAAATGGACGCAGAGATTATGTACGTGACCCGCACAGGTGGGTCTTTTCGCAGGTATATTTGTCGTACCGCGACACGAGATACGTTAGGGCCCTCAGTGTGACGCAGCAACATTGCGAATTGTCGCGAGTCAGCTTCCCAGAAAACTCCTATTTTAGTTAGAATTTGAGCTATGATTTTTTGATGCCATATAGACCAGCCGATTAAACAAATGGCATTTCAAATGATGATATTTCTACAGAAAATCGAAGTTTTATTTGTTCATTGTGCGGTTAATTCAATAAAGGAGCAGAGTCTGTGGAGATCGTTCGCTCCTGTGCATTTCATTGCTGACAGAGTGAAGCTAAGACAACTCTTCGTACAGAGGGTGGTGCGGGTTGCACCACTTGGACTTCGTCCGAAGGTCAACTAAGGTAAGAATTTCAGTCATGAAATATGCAGTCCAGGGCTCCTGCCGTGACAGTACAGCCCGGACGACTAAAGAAAGCGACAGTGTCCAGAGGTAGTGATAACAGCACCGCCTTCCCTCTCTCTCTTTCTCTCCGGACTTTGTTATTTATTTTTCTTAGGGGGGGAGGAAGGTAGTGGGTATGGGGCTAAAGAGTCACTATTGCATTACAGAGTATTTGCGCTTCAGTATAGTATTTGTGTCAATTATACCACTAGAGATTACTAAGTAACGGTCGGAATCCATAGCGAACAACAGCAGGCAAAGTGCTATAAGTGGTAAGAAGAGTCAGTATATAATTTGAGTTGATTCTTGTGCAGTTGACCTTACTGCAGCCATCTATATGGAGTTCTTACTGCCCTTCCGAACCGCTCTATCATGAGAGGGCCGACCACTCACGATCATTGCTATCAAAGTCTTTTTCAGATTATTGTCCATTTTCAAAAACATTTCTGAAAATAGTTTACAAGAGTAAACTCTAGAAACCCTCTCTCTTGCCTACACCTGAGGGACACCCAAAATACAGGCAATCCAGCTCAACAAATTAGGTCGGGGGTGACAGAGGTACAATAGCTCAGTCATTAGGAAGGAAGGAAGGAAGGTGTTGCAGTTGCCAGATCCCAGGTGACATTGACTGGCTGTGCGGAGAGTAGAAATTCGTTGGTTCGGAGCTGAGACGTCAGTACACGTGACGCGGACTCTCACTTTAGTGCTAAAATATACTTAGTCGAGTAATTGTCGGTATCCTTGACACCCATGATACCGGCGCTGTTCCTGAGGGGTAAATAAGAAAATGAGGAGGGGACTGTTTTTGGTGGACTGCTTTAGGCAAGCAGTGTTTGAGAACAGAAGCAATTCCTGTCGGGGACTGTGGTGGTTAATCGTTTGAGTGAGCAATGTGTGGACTGAATGGAGTCCACGTCCACAGGGAATAGATTTTTGGCAGTTTCTGCAGAAGACTGGTGGCCTTTGGTGCAAATCCATTTTCGAGGTGCACATTGCTTACCTTGTCTTGTAGACGGTGTTGGATCTCGTGCACGTAGACAGACAGGCACGATCGAGACAGAGTCTGCACTTACGGAAAATGTTTGGGTCGCGCACAGGCAGACACTATCAATAGGTAGTCTGCAGAGAGCGGCAGACTCACGAAAAGTGCCGAGTCGCGCATACGCAGACACGATTGAAAGGCAGTCTCCAGAGAGCGGCAGACTGATGGGAAGCGCCAGAAGACAGCCAAGCAGGCAATTGGGCTGAGGGGGGGCACAACAAGCACTTCAGCAGGTGCCGTGGGCCCGTCCATTGTTTACGAGGTCCGGGGCAGCGGCTTATTATTGATATGCCGGGCCCAATTGAGACGCTCCATGGCGACGCTCAGTGAAAGGCGAAGCTGTGGTCAGCGGCAGAGAGGCGAGGGTGGGTCGTCTGTGGTAAACATGTATTATTGGAGTAGGGATGTGTTGTGTGGGTGAGAGGCGGTGTGGCACTCAGCACGCGTTGTATGGTAAAAGTGGGTACCATTGGCGAAAAGTTACTTCCGGTGATCAGGTAATTCTTTATCGATGAAAGAGAAAATATCAAAGAACCCTCAGCGTTAATTTCATTGAGATATACGAAGGCTTTTATTGCACTCTAGAATCAACTGTAATACGAAAATTAACTTATTTTCGCTCTTTTGAGGGATCTAGTTAGGAAAAGCTAATTTTCTAAATGCCTCCACCAAAGAGGTTATGTTTTCGCCAAGTTTGTCTGTCTACCGGTTATCACGCTAACTCAAAAAGTTATTAGCAGATCTTTGCGAAATTTACAGGGATTGTTAAGTATATTTAGGAGAAACAGATGAGTAACTATTGGCGAAGATCCGTTCATCCGTTTGTTTGATTGTATGCCTCTTTCTTCTTAATACCATAATTCTAAACGTTATGAACAAATTTTTATGAAATTTGCATGAGCTGTTTGGTATACTACGAAGAGTAAGTGACCAAATTTTTATGACGATCTCTTTGTTCGGTTTATTTGCAAGTGTCTTTACTTGATTGCATGTTTTAAGCAAAAAACTATAAAAAGTTTTAAGCGGGTCAATCGTTTATGGGTTTCACTAATGTTTGTTAAAACATTTGTTAGAACTATATTTGTTATAAGACTATTAGAAATGTTAAAAGACACAAATGACCAAATTTTGGTGATAGGTTTGTCTGTTCATGTGTTTTATTAATGTTTTTCAAAATGTTTTGCTGAACAAAACTCATGAACTTACGGACTGATCTTCCTGTGCAGAACCTTTTACTACAGTTAAAATGCGCAAATGAACAGATTTTAGTTCTGCTAAATAGGAAATAATCGTTTCAGAACCAATTTAAAATATTTGTTACTATCGCCTTGCTTGGCGGAGGTATGCAGTCTTAGAATGCTCTTATTTTGAAATGTAATAGGCTCAAAAAGGCAAACGTTTTGAACATACTTTAAAAATTGCTTTACAAGATTTAGAGCCTAGTAATGGCGAACAGAGCAGAGATAAATGAAACAGGGTATCTGATCGAGCAAAACTTGATTGATAAATTAACCAAAATAAATATAACACAAAAATTAGGGCACTCTGAGAGCCTATACCTCCGGTAAGTAAGGCAACGGTAACACAAAATTCGAATCGGCTCTGAAATCATGATTTCCTTTGTAACAAATTTAAAATCTAATCATTTGTACCTTTTGATAGTATTAACACTTTCTGCAATTTTCTTAAAGATCCGCTCGTAACTATTTGAGTTATGCTGCTAACAAACATTATTACAAATATAAGTCAAACATAAAAACGAACCAACCGATCTGCACAAAATTTATTAATTTATGTCTTTAAACATTACTAACAACTCTTGTAAATTTCGTGAAGACTCATTCAGAACTTTTTGAGTTACTACGCTAACAAGCACAAAACCAAATACAGCAACAAACACACGAACGAACTAACACTAACTAACTGTAGTCCAGTATATGGGTCTACTTTACTGGCCTGCGGTACACTGGACCAGAAACTAGACTTGGTTACATGTGGTAACAACTAATGTAGGTTCATTCGATAATCAAATGAATGCATTTTTCAGTTAATCGTCCCAAAGATATTATTAAGCCTTCGTTAATACAACTGCTCGTTTACTAAATGCTATAAAATACTAGCTTGCCCCGCCAAGCCAGCTCGCTCAGCAAGTGCTACGAGAGAAGTTTCTGGCAACTCTTCAAATGGAAAGTGCATTTGAACTGAAAGAAGTTTGCTATTGTACTGATTAAGCAGGCTCTACAATACATTTAGAATAGGATAGATAACAGGCAGTAGACGGACCTTGCCATTAGCTCAGAATCATGGAGACTTCTGAGGAAATGAAGACTCTCATTCATTTGACTGTCGTGTGAGCCAACCCCAGGCGGCCATGCACCATCCAGTATACTTCAAGTCGTGCTTCTTAGTCGCAGTTGGGAATGAGCTGCAGCTGGAAATGGTTGCAGAATTAGAATTTATGAAGATAAGGCGCGTGACACTCACGACTGCCCCTGCGCCCCTGGGCTCGCGCTGGAGGGCGGTGGAGTACTTATATAAGACACGGGCGGGGTCGTGTGGCACTTTGGTGACGCCGGTGCAGGAGGAGGTGCAATGGAGCGCAGTGCCGCGGTGAGTGAGGGGCAGTGCAGTAGGTATGGGGCAGTGCTGTGCAGTGTACTTACGGTGGCTACTTAGTAAACTAATTTATTACCTCCGCCGAGGAGTTAATGTTTGTTTGTCTCTTATTCTGTCACCAAGATTACTCAAGAAGTTATGAACGGATATTTACGAAATTTACAGGAATTGTTTGGTATGTTAACAGGTACACATGATTAACTTTTGGTGAAAATCCGTTCATCTGTCTCTTTGTTTGTTCGTCTGTCTGCCTATTTTTTTCTCAAGTTGATAACTCAAAAAGTAACGGACAGATTTTCATGAAATTTATATGAATTGTTTAGTATAATGCAAAGAGTATATGACCATATTTTTGGTATGATCTGTTTGTTCGTTCGTTTGTTTGTCGCTATGTTTCATTTTTGCTTGTAAGCACAGTAACTCAAAAAGATATGGATGAATCTTGATGAAATTTATAGGTGTTGTTTTTAATGTTAGAAGACATAAGTGATTAAATTTTGTGGATGATTGGTTGGTCTGTTTGGGTGTTTGACTTATGATTGACATAATGTTTGTTAGCAGCATAACTCAAAAAGCATGAACGGATCTTCATGAAAATTACAGGAATTGTCAATACTATCAAAAGGCATAAATGATTAGATTTTGGTGTTGATACGATAAAATCACGATTTAGAGCCAATTTGAATTTTTGGTTGCCGTTACCTTGCTTGGCGGAGGTATGTGCTCTCAGACTGCTCTCTAGTACTTTAGGATATAATGAAGGGCAGGATTGTAATCCTATAAGCGTCATTGGTTCAAGGCAGGAATGACATCCAGTAAACAAATAAAAAGCCTAGGCTCCAGTTAAAATCCCGGCATTAGCTGAGCACCGTCCAAGCCTGTAATCCTTACTTGGGAGATGTGGGAGATCGTGACGTAAAAACGATTCATTCAATGGAGGGCAGGGCGCGCGGTAGATCAACAAGCGCATCTCGTTAATTTGGCCAAAGTTGGCCACTTTACGCTAGTCTGCAACTGTCAAAACGAATTTCTAAAATTTTAGAGGTGAAAGCTTTATCAACTGATTCGCATCTATCGCTTGTTTATTAAATGAAGTGTTTGTTGAAAAAATGAACATCTTCAGTAGGTAAAAATATAATATTTATTGACTGAACTCAATAATGAATAAGAATATGAAGCACTCTAAGCTACTTGTAGTAAATAAGGAAGGTGCATTTGGGGGTCAAGGCCTCTGCAGAGTCGGCTACTAGCTGAGCAGTCTACTTTAACTATCAGCTGGAGTCAGTAAGTTGGCGGGAACAGCAAACCACAGCAATATTTTGACAGACTTTTCCAACTGAGCTGACACTCTTGTGTAGTTCAGAGAAAGGTAACTGCCCTACCATTGCTGTCCACTGCGTGCACTGCGACCGTCCTAAATATAGATCAGATGGCTGGCAGTAGACGGACCAACAGGCCCATTGCCAGAAAGCAGCCAGGACTAATTTTCTTGAAGTTCGAACCGCGGTTCGCTGCGAAGCTCATACGCTCATCAAGCTGTCCGAATACTCAACCATCTCTGTTATTTCACCACAGGAGCTCTAACTTCTGTAAGATATGATACAAGATGGAGCCCTCGTAGGAAAGCAATGCAATTGGACTTATAAAAAAAAAGACTTCTGTTGTTTTTTTCTGCTTTGCTTTTCCAACGCTTCAACCGTCGACGTTGCTGTGCTCTGTTGACAGTGTCAAAGCAAAATTAATGCTTTTCGTAAAAAAGAATGCATTGTTTTGAAGCCTTGCTCCAACTCTCAGAGCAAGTAACAGGTCGCCAATGTTTGGTAGGACACACTTGCATTTGTACATCAAATAAGAATCCTAGCGAAAAGTCAGATTGAAGCAGGTTCAACCTTCATATTTAGTGTTTTATTTCCAGTATCCACTGCAAAATGTTCAAACATTGTGTTATGTTGGTACAAGTATTACTGTGTGTCTGCTAAAACATTTGTTAAATTATTGGCCGTCATGTGAATGAGCTGTTAGCAAGGGCCACCAGAGAGGGTTTGGATATCTCTTTAAATTAGGAATGATTGAGAATTTGGAGATCTAGCTAAGATTTCTGGCGTATGCATGACAGTAACAAGACAATGAGACGAGTGATGGTCTGTAACAACGTCAGAAGACTGTAGTGTGAACCTCCCTTTGTCAAACCGATGGGTTGACCTTACCATTATATTTGGCAGCTGCAGAAGTGCAGGCGCTAGACAAAACACGGGGCTGTTAGGTAGCTCTTCGTAATAATTAAACTAGATTCATATTTGAAATATTACGTTGTTGTTTATTTTTAAAATATAGTTCATGGCAGAGCATAGAAATACAACGGATAAGCCAGACAGGAAAAATTAGGTATTTTGGAAACGAAGAAAAATGGCGATCCTCCGTCCCATTGCGGGTGCATCCTACACTGAGATTCCGGAGTTGGGGCACACAAACCGCTGGTAATCGATGTGGTAATCATCGGAGCAATTCCAAGTGGGAGCTCTTAGCCTTCGGCACATTTTTTTTCGTTCATCGCCCCATATTTGGCCATCTGCTCGCCCTGTCGACGACCTCCCGACCGTGAGGTCACGCCAGGTCATGATACAAAGACAGGGGAGGTCAGCGGAGGTCGCCTCTCTTCAGCTAAATGAGAACAACAGGGGGCGCTGACGGTGTTGCGGGGGCCAACGCCCCTGCGCTAATCATTGTTCGCTGTTGTGGGTAGAGACGATGGTTGGCTGATACCCAGAGCAGCATAAGTAGAAGCGTGGGGAACCTAATTGTTGCCTGCTGTTGTCAAGCAAAAGCGAGACTGTATAGGCATCGACGTGATGTGGGTCCGAACACCGCATCCGGGGCTATATCTATTCGGGGCTGTGGACTCAGCATGTGTCAGAATGTTATCGAGTGCTGTTTTGTTGTTCTTCGTGCTGTAAGTGTTTGTGAGACGTGTTTTTTCCATTACGTAATACGCCGCTAGACAAAGGACGGTAGAGTCGCTGCTGGTCGTACAAAGCCTGCGCTACAGATGCACAGCGGCACAGGCGGCCATAGTACACCAGGCTGTGCTGGTGCCATAGAGGCTGCGGCTCTGCTTGCGTACGCTAACGAAAAGCATTACCGATTCGCTCCTACATTATAACTAAATTAATCAAAGTCGATAAGCTTTAATTCTACGGAAGATCAGTTGTGAGCTTTCAGTTATTACGAAGGGGGGGGGGCGTCGGGGTACACTAGTCGAGAGTGTTCCGTCTATGACGCCATAGCTCAGACAATTCGTAATCGACTGCAGTCGTACCCTCCTCTGGATTTTCGAGGGGATTGATTTGCTTCACGAACTACTGCATGGATTTAGGTTTACTACATAGTAGAGGTGTATGGTCTCGGTAACAGCACTCTTATTTTTACTTCTACTCCATTTGCAACTTTCATAGTCTCTATTTTGTCTGCAAGTGAGCACAGTGTGGAAACTCTTATTAAGGCCTGTCTTTGATATGGACAACGATCGCATTTAGAACAGATTTTCATTTACACTGACTCCCTAAATGACAGAGCTTCTACTGGCCATTAGATGTAGTAGATCTACATGCACTCTACAGCTTACAGTTTGGCAATGATAGTGGGCCAGTTGTACGTAACTGGTGCTGATCAAGCCTCATGTACACGATGTAACTTTTCTTACGACATGGCTGTACCGCCTAGGAGTTATCTCACACCCGTGGGTTTTGACTCATAACTATATAGAGCAGAGGTTTATGTGCTGGTATAAATATTGGGCTCGCGAAATTGAATGTGACTTTCGACCTGCATTTATTGTAAGAAGCATTTGAGGACCGGGATTGTTTTTGAAATGATGGGATTTCTTGTAAATTGGCATCCCGCGTTATGCACGTGGGATATTGCTAATGGGAAAATTTTTCTTTCAGAGAAGCAGGCGTAGGGAAACAAGCATGTTGCACAAAGAGTTGTGATGTATGTACGGGGCTTTAGTTAATGGAGAGCCTTTCAGTGAAATGTTCCACAGCTTAAGCGAGGCAGAAGCAGCAACAACGAGTGAGCGTTACAGGGTTCCATAACTTTCTAAGAATCAAGGAATTGATTGTGTTGCCTTTTGATCTCTTGGGAAAGGTTAAAATATGATGTGTAATTAGCGGATATTGGCTGCATTTGAGAAGTGTATACAGTTATTCAATAGCCGACTAACAGAGACACTTTCTATTCTCCAGATCGCAGGTGTGCTGCTGTTGCTGGTCGTGGACCCCAGCAAGGCCTCGTCCACATCCCACGTGTCTATCAGCCTCGGCAAGTCCAGCGTTACTTACAACAACGACCATGTCCCTGGAGCAGCTATAGGCCGGGCTCGCCAATTCTCCATCACGCCCTTCTATCACTCCACTCCCTCCCCCTCATACCGCGAAGTGGTCCAGCACTCCGGCGTCACACAGGGTTATCGTTTGCCGTCCTCCCCAGGATACAGTCATCCTCCCCTCAGGAAGTATTTCTCCACACCCGCTCCTTTCTTATACCACCCAGCTCCCAAAATTACATTTGTTGACTCTGCTGAAGAGATCTCTGGTGGAGAGAAAGATGTGAGCGAAAAATTCGAAGAAAAAGAAGAACTCTCCAAACCAAAAGAACTCGACAAGGAAATAAAAGAGCTGATGATGAAAGGTGCAAAGAAAGAAAAAGAGGCCGAAGAAATAAGTGCAGAGGAAGACACAAAGGAAGAAAAAGAAAAGTCAGGGAAAACGAGCAAATCAAGCCGCATTACCACCATAGCGCCCGTAATATATCACCCCTCAACATTGCCGCATTCACTGAGTTATTCAGACGTAGCAGAACACTTCCCTCCGGGGCACATCGCCCCCCACACCCGTCACCGCCAGACACACAAGATTGCCTCCGTCGGTGGGGCTCCGCAGCGCCTCGTCCACAAGAAGCTCTACAGCTCCGAAGAACCTCCCAGCTGCGCTGACGAAGACAAATCTTTCTGCTACGAGGACGAGGAATACCCAACATACGAAGTGATGAACGCCGCTCTGAAGCATTCGAATAAGTTGCTGGAACTTTACGCTGATGTTGCTGACCTCAGCACAGAAACTTCGGTTAAGCTGCCTGACAAAGCTGACGGCCACGAGTCCTACGTGTGTCCCGCTGACATCACCTACGCGCAAGTATTGAGGGCGAAGAACAAGAGCGGAAGGTGGAGGATTGTAGTGAACAACGTTAAGGTTCACTACCAAACCCTGACACAGACGGTGAGACTGGAGGAGTGCCTCCTGGCGGGTGAGGATTGCCCACTGGTACCCCACTGCTTCCAGTCCAAATGTTTGCAAAAGTCCACGTATCACAGGCTGCTCGTGTACGACCCCTACGACCAGCACTTCCCCTTCAGCATAGAGAGCTTCCTGCTACCCTCATCCTGTGCCTGCCACTTGGAGGAATATGAGATAGATCACTGAGGTCTGCTGAGGCCGAGATCTTCTTAGTGTAATTGTAGCAGTGACATAAAAAGATCGAACTGTCAGCCATATGGCACAAAGCCGTATGGCCCGTGGGGCAGCTTGATCTAATTATTAGTAGATTTTTTTTTCAAATATATGTAGTATACTACCGCTTCCAGAGTATCACTTATAAAAAATGATCAAGAATTAATTAGTCCCTGTGGAAAGATAATCGAATCTCGAACAGCTAATCAAGTGCTGTCGTTGGAAGCGTCGCGATGTTTTCTATTGTGCAAAATGATGACGATTGCCTACGTTCACATAAGCGTCTTGCATAAAATTGTCTGTTAAAGTATTTAGTACTGCACATACACATTAACAACCATTTCCTGGGGAAACATGAAGCATGTAAGACTGTTAATATCAAGACGTACCAGGCTTACGGTGATGTACACACAGCTGGTGTGTTGACATGTTCTTTGTTTCAACTTACGCCATGTTTTTTTTCTTTTGAAGAAAGCGTTTTGGTAAATCAATATGCGTAGTCCTAGTATCTCTGTACCAAAGGTTTCCAAGGGAAACTTTCAAGCTGTTTTGCAGAATATTTATTTCATTGCCGAACGACGTGACTTCCGCGTATCATCAGCAGCCGTAAGGTCGCCTCAGCTTCCAACTTTCACTGCTGAGCATCGACAAAACAAGAAATATTCTGCCGGACGTGGGCAGCCGCAGACCATTTCTACAATTGAAGGGTGAACGACACTGCGCAGCAAACATCTCACCTGTAGGGTACCTGAGTAGCAGCTTTGTGATGTTTTTTTGTCTTGGTTCATACGATGTTGTCGACAGGCTGCTCCCTCAACCATAACTGCTGGTCTTGGCTACCTCACTACAGATGCTTTCTTTCCTGTAACAATAAAACAGGGAGAAGAATTCCTGCAGCGCAATAACACAGTTTGGTATATTTATATATGTAGAGTTAAGGCGAACTCAAACTATAGAAATTTATCCCCCGTACGTAGTCCAAAGTGTTTTAATATTTTATGGCCTCTCTGGTAATGCAATTGCATGTCGGTTAAAAGATTTGCTAAAATTCTAGCCTCCATGCCAGGAATCGTCAAGCAAGTGTTGCGAGTGAAGTTCTGGATCTCTAAATCTGGAATGAGTTAGAAAAATTAACTCAACAGCTATGTACTTTTCTGTTGTTTATAAGGAATCAGCAAAACACTTGGTTACGTAACGGACTCTGACAACGTTGAAAGACTAAAGTGTGGACCCGGCTTTAGTCTTCGGCCGATGACTCTGAAATGATTCTTATCTTACGTCTGCGTGCTAATTAGGAGACACATTTGCCACAGACAAGCTCCATTCATTTACTTTTGCAATTTTACACTTGAAATTTATTAGAAGTGACTATGTTTTAATTTAGAGGATTCCAGTCTGGCAAGCTATACTGGCGTGCACAGATTTCTTTCATGTATTATTATTTTTTAATGATAGTTTTAGATGCGAATATTCAGGCCAGAGGCCGTCTGTAGAAATGTTGAAGTGACTGTGAGAAGCAAGCTGCCCTCACAGCGTCAAAGGTCAGGTGTGGGTGTCCTTCCGAAGTTGATTTGGGCTAAACCCACTAGACTTGACTTCTCCTGAACTTCTGACATGTGTGCTGGTTTCAAGCTGCTGAACCAGGCTTCAGGGGCTTACAGGACGGCTGAGAAGCGATCCCCAGAGTTAGCACATGGAAGTGACCGGTTATCGTTATTAGCACGGGGAAGGGAAATCGATTACCTTGTAGACTTTCAAACTTAATCTGGCTCCTCAAAATAGAGTTTCCAGATGCCTCAAGCGCCCTTGGTTACTTTGAACCCTGGCGCTACGACTCACAGTGGCAGAGCCGACGCCCCTGCCTGAAGTTAAAGAGAATTGAAGCCTTGTGGGCGAAACTTCGTCACACCAATCGACAAGACTTTTCGTATTAACTAGGTAGCTTTCTGTAATGTACTAATCTAGCTAAATAAGATACTCCGATGCCAGAACTTTAAGGTGTAGTATAAATGAACAAAACTTTGTTTGAGGCTTGTGCGATGGTACGCAGAGAAAACGGTACGTATGAGTGGCACCACGAGGTGCACTGTACCCAATGTTATTTAGATTCACTGCTGCTGCTGCAGCTGCCAGATGGCCCTCTAATGCCCTGTTCTAACATCAGTCTTTTGTCCTAATTTCCTGCATCAAAATATCCGACTTCTTCATCCCCCTAAATACAGAACTGGGTGTCCATTAAAAAATTATTAAAAGATTTTGCCGTCAAGTTAGTTTATATAGCAGGTGTAAAAACGTTGGAACTTTCCAGCCCGCGCCTTAACAAGTACGGGCTTGCAACTTATTTCAATGCAACAGAAGTCTGTGAAGAAACGGAGCTCAGAGTAACAGGGGGTCCCCCTCCAAGTCTGGACGGACTAAAACTCTCACAGACTCGTTGAAAACTATATATCCTCGCTCCGGGGGTCTGTAATTAGAACTAAGAAAGCCGTTTACTTTCCTGTTGTTTAAACAGACCCAGCCACTCATTGCAACTTTGTGAAGCATAAATCTACTGCAAAAGACCTATGCGTGAACAAGCTTTTAGATATCGGCCTCCCACCTTCAACTGTGATTTTGTGCAGCACTTGAGATGTAATAAAGAACACTCTAAATATTTATTTTTATTCCCTCTTAGCAAGAAGAAAAACGTTTCAACTGATGGGGCTCTGTTTGTCAGAAACTTGTCTAAGGTGTCTTCAATTGGCACTGTAAAATCGAGTTAAGCTAAATTTTCCGGGTTATCTTGTGTAGAACTTCGAAAAGGTGCCGAAGCTTCTTGACTTCCAATCAAGTTTCGGGTGTTACCCTCGATCGTTTCACGTCGAATCGGCTGAAAACTCAATATTGGTCAGTAAAATGGAATAATCGGCTGTATTAAGCGTTATCGGGTTGCTGCTAACGCTTGCAACACGATTCAAAGTGGTTGCACTAACGCTTCTGTTTGCGTTCCGGTTGTATCAAGCACAATAGGCTTAGCTTAACTCGAGTTTGCCGGACCCAGGAAGCAGAGAGTGTAACGGGAGGACTTAATGGGACTAAGATAAAACGAAGCCGTAACCGCATGTAGCCGAACGGGTTGACTGTCTAGCGTTCAAAAATCTAAACGCAACTCACTATTCCTCATGCCGTAAAACCCGTCAACATTTGCAGGTAAAATCTATCAGACGTACAAAAATTTCTGTCACACCCGAAAATAGCATTTAAAATGTGTACTACACACTATTTCCATGCAAAAAGTTCTGCCACTCTGAAATGCCCCAAATTATTTTGTCACAAACGAAACTATGACCAAAATAACTACAGACTATTTTATTGGTGCTAAATTTGCCTTAACAAATTTTTAGACGCTGAAAAATCTTTCGTCAACTAAAATATACCCTAAACTTTTCTCATCAAAACTTATTGAGCACAAAATTTAAGCCTCCAACTGAAAAATCCTCTAAATAGGCCGTGACAAACCAACTTATCGCTAATCTTCAAGAAGCCAACACATGTACGCCAAATTATTCTAGCGATAAATGTTTTCCATAAAAAAATGATTCGCCGCATTGGAATATCGTCTAATATTTTATGCTTCAAACATCCTCTCCGCAAATATGTATTCCACACATTTTTTTCATCCGCAATTCTCGTTTCCGTCCAACCAAAGTAACGTCAAATTAACTAGGAGCAAAAAATGAGGGTGTACCTCTGCGGCCAGTGGCAGCGTTGTCATGTCGTGAGTATATATCGTCTCCGCTAGTTTTGTAACAACTGCTAACCCCCTCAAATCCTGTTCCAGCACAACCGCTTAACCTAAGCCGCTTCGCTGTCATCAACAAAATTGACACCGAAACAGCCGCCAGTGTCAGTTGCGTGAACCTAAAAAGAAAATCACTACGGGCTTGTATAGTAAAGGGCAGTTTATCTACCTCCACTGTCGTCATTTTTACCGGCGAATCGGACTTCTATTCCATAATTTGCTTCAGCAAAAATTGACTAATGGCATGTATGATTGGTGCAAAACAAACGAAAACTTATCTAGCGGGATAGCGTTGAGAATGGTAACGCCGTAGCGTCCGCGCGGCAGGTGCGAGTGAGGGTGAGTGGAGAAATTAGACGCTAGACAGGTTTTGGCTATAACAGATTTGCGAGTAAACTTTTAGCTGTCGCGTGAATGGAGGCAACACTGGTTTGGCGTATTATAATTCGGGTTAGGGAAAAGTTGTGCAGGACTGATTCTTACGGTGAAAAATGAGTTACCTATAGAAAAGTAGACGATATTCTCATGGTAGAGATTAGAAGTATGATTAAAATTATTTGACGCGAAATACTTTGACGTAAAGGAAGGTATGACAAAGAATGTCAGACGTATCTATGATTATTTAGTAAAAATATTGATTCAATCAATTTAGATGGGGTAAAATTGGCGAACACACTGGTTAGAAGAGAAATTTTTTGTTTGAGGAATAATTGCTGGGAAATATATTTCAGCTTGGATACTTATCCTGTTAAAATATGTGTGATAGTCAATTTTGGGTGAAGATACTCAGACAATATCTGAGCATACGATGCAAAAATTCACCTAATTTCATTTCGACGGAAATTATTTTGACGATGAGCAAATTGGACGAAAGATATTTTGCTGTAATGAGATTTGACGAAAGAAAATTAGGCATATTTGCTCCTGCAGCTTAGAGAAGTGGACGTACTTGCTTTTGAAGATACATTAGTGGCTGCTTTACGGCCATCCCAGCTGCATGGTGTCACATCGACTAGTTGAGTATTTGAGGCCTTCGCAGGTTGTGTTCTTAATCCTTACCAACAAATATAAGCAGCGTTATATTCTGTACGCGAGAGAAACTGCAGTAACGGTCATTGTTCGAACTTCCTGTACTTGACGACAACATTTTACCGTGTTTTGTGTGTGGGTGCAGCTCAGGAGCGAGAGATTCAATGAATGAATGAATGAATAAATGAAGTAAAAAAAAAACTGTGGTATGTTTAAATATGTTCTGTGAAGAGCACTGTGAACTGAATATGAAGTGCAAATAAAGATTCAGTTTAAAAAAGAAGTAAAATCAGGTTGCCATTTTACCTGCCCAAATGTCGCCGCTAGTGCTGGGAAAGTTTCTGCCAGCCTCAACTGCAATTTTCTATAGATGATTGTTCATTGCTCAATTACTATATGTCCTCTTCATTTATTTATGCATTTAAGAGAAAAAATTAGTAAGTTACGACGATTTTTCTGGCAAAATTAGTTTGAATACTCATGGGCTGCTCAGCCATAGATTCGTCGATGTGACAACACTGATGACGTCACTTTTTACTACTAGTTTCTCATGAGTCCTCCTGTAACGATCTTTGCTTCCTGGCCGGACCAGTCGATGTCAACTACAGCCAGGGCCGGGATGCACGAAACTACACTAAGTGTATTTAGCTCACAGATTTCCCCTTAACTTCAGAAAAATGCACTTTCTGAGCTCCGATCACATGAACAAACGATTTTCTCTCTCCCGCCAAAAGAGATTTGCCTTAAGGGTGTTAGGGCCACCCTTATATGCAACAAACAAACAGCTGCAGAACTAAAACAACGACGAAGAAACATAAAATGATTGCCAGTTTGGTTCATTCGACCTAATATTAACATTCTCTAAGTATTTATACAAAAGTATCGCATAAAAATATTAATTTAGTTTTATTTACCTAAGCGCTTAACTGGGAGAAAATATCCTCCTACATCAGGCAACTTCGCGCGAGCTTCGAATACGTCTAGTACCTTTTCAATTTTCTGTTGGATACTGTTGAACACTTTGGGGTGCGATTGAAACTGATTTAAATACATGATATTTTGGTATTCCTGTATTGCATGGCGTGTTCTAACTTCTAACCTCCGTTGCCATCTTGTTCATATTATAAAAGTTCACAACTCTTTGAAAGATAACCAGACTCCATAAAGAGTAGCGGGACTGACTTAGGCTGATATTTCACTGCTGTTTTAGGGTGATGGTAACACAGGGTGTGTAGCTCTGCAGCGCTGAGAGTGCGGTAGAGGATTGTCGCAGCGGCCCCCTCAGCAGTCACCGCCTCAGGTGACTCAGGTCGCCTCAGGTGACTCTGCAGAGGTACACACGAAGACTCAATCAGTGCCTCCTTGTGGCGCACCACGGTAACTGGGTGCCTTCCGGCCTCAGGCCAAACTGTGTGGGATCTCGGTGTTGACTGTAACCCCAGAGGTGAAGTGCACGCGATCCATAGGTATATGAACAGGTATGGACACACATCCATCCAGCACCCAGTGCTGTAAGGGTTAAGCCTCTAGGGAACGGTCCCTTCTATGGGTTCAATAGTGAAGCCATGGCAGCAGGTGGTGGATCTCCTGCTTGAGCAGGGTCTGACCAGCTGAAAATTTTCAACTGATAACTGTGGGTCAGTTGTCGTCTGCCCATGCTGTCGAGATCTTTCCCTGTCGTATGGATCTTCAGTCGGCAACCCAGAGGGTGGTAAGAATACCCGTACAGTGCTCCCATCACCAAAAACCTTCTGTGCAGGCCTATGGTTTGGGGCACAACAGCAGAATGGGAAAAAAACAAAATATTTGCACACTTTGTAGTGCATACGGGGAACAAAAGACTGTTCACGAGTCCCAACTGTCTTTTCAATGAGTTTCCTCATTTAATCGTCTGCATTTTTTGTTGTGTCCTCTCAAACACGACTTTGAATAGGCTATACGATGCTCCATTCCGAAAATTATCAGCTGCTAAGCTAAAGAATCTATTCAAAGGAACTGTTTTTGCTTTTAAAATTATTTTTTATTCATTATCTCATCGGGTTTTAGCCTAAAATATATTGCAAGGCGTCTAGAACAACAAAATATGGCTTTCACTG
>LQNS02278089.1:6638670-6651001 GCA_001587735.2 Parhyale hawaiensis | reverse complement strand
TTGGGTAGATTCACACGACAGTCAAATGAACTTGTTATCTAAGCACATCTTCAACGGCTTTGTTAGGCTTTCTTAACTTTTTGTAAATTCAACAGCAAAAACCAAGCCATAATAAAATTAATACTAACAGTAACTCCTAAAATATTCGCTGTCGAGTCAATTTGGTCAACAAGTGTCTCTAGCAAAATTTCGGATACGCTTTCAAATTCGTAGGGGACGGCCGGGAACTCGCTGAGAGAAAGCTTTGCTCTTTATGTTGGATAATCGTACGCATAAATGTTTTCGGACGTTCGCCTGAGAGGAGACGTTCATTTGTTTATCGTGTGCATGCTTTCTCTCAGCTCTTTGGTTGTTGCTTTGTTCACTAAAATAGCAAAGCAGGTCTCGGCTGTCAGAGTTGAAATGATTGAAAAATGTATGCCCCATTTTTACTACGTACATAGTTTCTAAGCAAACGTAGTTGAGGGCTATCATATTACTTTGAAAATAGTAACACGTTTGGTAGACACAAAGCTATGCTTACGAGGGCTCAACAAAGCATGCGGACGATTAGTTGAGCGAACTATTGATATTTGGACCATCGTGCGCACCTACAAGTGCACTAGCAGGAGCTGTGACCGAGCTCAGTGTTGTCAGTCTTGTTCAGGTAGTTCTCGATATAAATTTACGTCATGGATGTGTTATTAAAGCTGAGGACTATATAATGGCGACGACTCGAATAAACATGATTTACAGTAGGCCTGAGTAATTTTCTTTATTCCAAGAAAAATAAACCGGAAGGGTTGACCGTTTGAGAAAATGCTGCCATATTGAATTATGGTAATTATTCAGTTGAATCGGAAAGAAAAGTAATTTTAATGAAAACTATGCTGGTAGTTCATCACCGGCAATATTTGATAAATATAGGTACGATAAGCCTATTACTACTACTGTAGCTAACCCTGCTCATCATTTAGTGAAATAGATTGCATGTACAGACAATATGGCCTTCAGAAGTCAACAGTGATGTTGCCGAACTGAACTGTATGAACTAAATGAGTTCAAGAGTACCTATACTGAATACCTCGAATAGAAAATTTTAAATCTACATTACAGACTGCATGCAGCGAGTATATACACTTGATTGTCGTTACCTGTGAGTGGTAAATTCGCGAAAAAGCTCGCATGAGGGGCATTTGCATATCATATAGACAACCTAGGTATATCTACATTATATACAGAAGGGTACGTTCCATGACCCATTTTTTACTCCACGAAAAGAAAAATTTGGCACGTTTTCATAATAATACTGAATTAAAGCAGAGCTAAGACACAGCAGTAATAGTTTATGACAACAATCTGACTAAAAAATATTATAAATAATAAACTGAAACAACATGCTGCATTGTGGCATTGCCGCTAGAAGTAGATAGGAGTGAATTTCCCTGCATAGGGAAAATCAGCGGCCACAACAATTGCCACTCAAATAAGAGCAAATGCGCATGTAACAAGATCGAGGCAGCCTGACACCCCGCTGCCACTTCTTTCCGACGTCTGTAATTGGCGGTATAGGAAAGTCAGATAATCGCCTGAGATTTTCTGATTAGAATGTTTCCAGTACCAAATAGCGGTATGAGAGAGATTTTATTCTTCAATTACCGTCTATTTATTAATACATGCGTAATAAACGATGTTCAGTGTTGCCTGTGTAGAGGTGTCAGCGATTGGTGTTGCGGAGTCGAGCCCACTCTACTCCGGGGTCCGAAGCTGCAGGCAGGGACGCTGGTTTCGTCACTTTAAATCGTGCTGCAGGGTTAACAACCAATCCGTTTATACTTGAGACGAAAATAAACTCGGTTTTGCGGAGCAAGAGTTTTAGGTCGTCACAAGAGCAAAAAAAAGGGAGGGGGTTTAACAGCTACGCTTGTTGTAGGAAGCCGAAGCTAGCACCACCTATCTCACCATCCGGATAAGTCAAGCCTTGTGGGTCTAGTATAAATCAACTTTGACAAGGCAGTTGTTGATATCTTATGAATGTAAAGGCACATAGCTACTGCAGGCAACTACCTCATATTGTAGCAACGTGCAGTTAAAGTGAGCAATCAGCTCTGTGTTTCTAAGCTCACTGAATATAAACGCTTTCTAGTTGCTCTCTTCGGGGAGGAAATCTAATCCGATAAGTTTTGACGTGCCTGGAATCTAAATCCTGTATTTTTGATTCGCTATATTCAGTCGAGTTTTTCTCGTTAATTGTAGACCGACTTTGGGGTCCCAAGCAGTTATTGCCTACAACTCGATCATAAGGGGCAAATCCAGTACTGGTGGTTGACGTTCCAGGCAAGCGAAAGCTAACAGAATATAATTATTTCGAATCAAATGGATTGGTAGCAAGCTCCAATGATATTTTTCCTCATGCTCAGTACACTCAAGACAACACGGTACAAAGGCTGCAAGTTCCAACACGCCACTGACTGTCTGTAGCACTTATGATCCCTTTTACTATATCTGTGGTAGTGAAGTACTTAACGAAAGTAACGGTACAGTAACGGCAAGCAAAGCAGTTGTAGGGGTTACGGCGCCTGTGGAGTGCCGTGGCTGAATGCTGCATGTCTCCGTTTGCATGCTAGCGTATTCCTCTTTTCCTACTTACAGAGCGAATCAATCAACGAATAGATGTCTATAATAAGTTTCTCTTACCTAGTGGCTGCTCGCTTTTGAACTATCCACGTACCATATTTGGATAAAGACAATAGTAACTTTTTTAGTTACCCTACAGGGCACGAAAACGTTGTTCCTAAGTCAGGCAACTAGACTCGTGACACTGCAAGAAATAACGTGTGCGGATGTGTAGCAATTTACAGCTTATATGTCATTTTCCTACACAAGACAATCTGCAGAGAAAGGAGAAAGTTTCGTCGAAAATATTATTTTATTGTGGCAGGAAAATAAAGGTCTCTGTCCGCAGCATGCGACTGGCGCAGCTAAGTGTTGCACTGTCGGCGCTATCACAACAGAATGAATTATGACCCCACAGTCTCCACAATCAAGGGTTGCACAAGCATGCACCGGGACGCTGAGAACTACTGATTGCTGGAGTCAAGAGCAGAAGGGAATTTCGTAGTGCGTCTTAGTTCAATTTGGTAGATTGAGGAGGGGGGGAGGGGGCGCCAAGCCCGTAAAAGCGTAGCTTTACTTCACCGTCCTCACCTGACACCCACCTGCTGCTGAGACAAATGGACGCAGAGATTATGTACGTGACCCGCACAGGTGGGTCTGTTCGCAGGTATATTTGTCGTACCGCGACACGAGATACGTTAGGGCCCTCAGTGTGACGCAGCAACATTGCGAATTGTCGCGTGTCAGCTTCTCAGAAAACTCCTATTTTAGTTAGAATTTGAGCGATGATTTTTTGATGCCATATAGACCAGCAGACTAAACAAATGGCATTTCAACTGATGATATTTCTACAGAAAATCGATGTTTTATTTGTTCATTGTGCGGTTAATTCAGTATAGGAGCAGAGTCTGTGGAGTTAGTTCACTCCTGTGCATTCCATTGCTGACAGAGTGAATCTAAGACAACTCTTCGTACAACGGGTGGTGCGGGTAGCACCACTTTGACTTCGTCCGAAGGCCAACTAAGATAAGAATTTCAGTCATGAAAAATACACAGTACAGGGCTACAGCCGTGACAGTACAGCCCGGACGACTAAAGAAAGCGACAGTGCCCAGAGGTACTGATAACAGCATCGCCTACCCTCTCTCTCTTTCTCTCCGGACTTTGTTTATCTATTTTTTTTTTTGGAGGGGGGGGGGGAGGTAGTGGGTATGGGGCTAAAGAGTCACTATTGCATTTGCTCTTCAGTATAGCATTTGTGTCAATTATACCACTAGAGATTACTAAATAACTGTCGGAATCTATAGCGAACAACAGCAGGCAGAGTGATATAAGTGGTGAGCAGAGTCAGTATATAAGTTGAGTTGAATCTTGTGCAGTTGACCTTACTGCAGCCATCTATGTAGTTCTTACTGCCCTTCCGAACCGCTCTATCATGAGAGGGCCGACCGCTCACGATCATTGCTATCCAAGTCTTTTTCAAATTATTGTCCAATTGCAAAAACATTTCTAAAAATAATTTACAAGAGTAGACTCTAGAAGCCCCCTTTCTTGCCTACACCTGAGTGACACCGAAAATACAGGCAATCCAGCGCGACAAATTAGGTCGGGGGTGACAGAGACACAATAGCTCTGTCATTAGGCAGGAAGGTGTTGCTGTTGCCAGATCCCAGGTGACATTGAGTGGCTGTGCGGAGAGTAGAAATTCGTTGGTTCGGAGCTGAGACGTCAGTACACGTGACGCGGACTCTCACTTTAGTGCTAAAATATACTTAGTCGAGTGATTGTCGGTATCCTTGACACCCGTGATAGCGGCGCTGTTCCTGAGGGGTAAGTAAGGAAATGTGGAGGGGACTGTTTTTGGTGGACTGCTTTAGGCAAGCAGTCTTTGAGAACAGAAGCAATTCCTGCCGGGGACTGTAGTGGTTAATCGTTGGAGTGTGCGATGTGTGGACTGAATGGAGTCCACGTCCACAGGGAATAGATTTTTGGCAGTTTCTGCAGAAGACTGGTGGCCTTTGGTGCAAAACCATTCTCGAGGTGCACATTGTTTGCCTTGTCTTGTAGACAGTGTTGGAACTCCTGCACGTAGACAGACAGGCACGATTGAGTGCGAGCTAGAGTCTGTAGAGAGCGACAGACTCACGGAAAGTGCCGAGTCGCGCATACGCAGACACGATCGAAAGGCAGTCTACAAAGAGCGGCAGGCTGATGGGAAGCGCCAGAAGACAGCCAAGCAGGCAATTGGGATGGGGGGGGGGGGAGCACAACAAGCACTTCGGCAGGTGCCGCGGGCCCGTCCATTGTTTACGAGGTCCGGGGCAGCGGCTTATTATTGATATGCTGGGCCCAATTGAGACGCTCCATGGCGACGTTCAGTGAAAGGCGAAGCTGTGGTCAGCGGCAGAGAGGCGAGGGTGGGTCGTCTGTGGTAAACATGTATTATTGGAGTGGGGATGTGTGGTGTGGGTGAGGGGCGGTGTGGCACTCAGCACGCGTTGTATGGTAAAAGTGGGTACCATTGGTGAAAAGTTACTTCCGGTAATCCGGTAATTCTTTATCGATGATAGAGAAAATATCGAAGAACCCTCAGCGTTAATTTCATTGAGATATAAGAAGGCTTTTATTGCTCAATATAATCAACTGTACTAAGCTTTAAATGATCCAGGCTACAAAAAGCAACCTATTTTCGGTCTTGTGAGGGATTTAGTTTAGAAAAGCTAATTTTCTAATTGCCTCCCCTATGAGGTTATATTTTCGTCAAGTTTGTCTGTCTACCGGTTACCACGCTAACTCAAAAAAATATTCGCAGATATTTACGAAACTTACAGGGATTTTTAAGTATATTAGGACGAGCAGATGAGTAACTATTGGTGAAGATCCGTTCATCCGTTTTTTTATGCCTCTTTCTTCTTAATACCATAACTCCAAACGTTATGAACAAATTTTTATGAAATTTACATGAGGTATTAGGTGCAGCCCAAAGAGCAAATGACCAAATATTTCTGACGATCTCTTAGTTCGGTTTATTTGCATGTGTCTGTATTTGATTGCATGTTTGTAAGCAAAATAACTAGAAAGTTTTAAGCGGGTCAATCGATTATGCGTTTAACTAATGTTTGTTAAAACAATTTGTTAGAAGTATATTTTTTATTAGTGTATTAGAAATGTTAAAAGACACAGATGACCAAATGTTGGTGATCGGTTGGTCCATTTATGTGTTTTACTAATGTTTTCAAAATGTTTTTCAGAACAAAACTCATGAACTTACGGACTGATCTTTAAGTGCAGAACCTTTTATTACCGTTAAAAAGCGTAAATGAACAAATTTTAGCGCTGCTAAAGTGGAAATGATCGTTTCAGAACCAAATATTAAATTTTGTTACCGTTGTCTTGCTTGGCGGAGGTATACGCTCTCTGAGTGCTCTAATTTTGAAGTGTGATAGTCTCAAAAAGGTTAACGTTTTGATCATACTTGATAAAGTGCTTAGCAAGATTTAGAACCTGGTAATGGCAAACAGAGCGGAGACAAATGAAACAGAGTATCAGATCGCTCGAAAAATTGATTGATAAATTAACCAAAATAAATATAACACAAAAACTAGAGCTCTCTGAGAGCGCATACTTCCGCCAAGCATAGCAACGGTAATAAAAAATTCGAATTGGCTCTGAAATCATGACTATCTATGTAACAACTCCAAAATCTAATCATATGCACCTTTTGATAGTATTAACACTTTCTGCACTTGTCTTAAGGATTTGCTTATAACTTTTTGAGTTATTCTGCTAACAAACATTATAACAAACATAAGTCAAACACACAAACGAACCAACCGATCTGCACCAAAATTTGATCATTTATGTCTTTGAACATCACTAGCAACTCCTGTAAATTTCGTAAAGACCCATTCAGAACTTCTTGAGTTATTGCGCTAACAAGCACAAAGTCAAACACATCAACAAACACACTAACGAACTAACAGAAAATCACAAAATTTTGGGCATTTACTATCCGTAATAAACCAAATAACTCATTGTAAGTTTTATGAAAATTCGTCCATAACTTTTTGAGCTACGGCATTGACAAAAATGAGGTAGACAAACAAGCAAAGAAACAAACTGATGAAGGATCTTCACCAAAAGTTAATCATCTGTTCCTCCTAACATACATAACAATCCCTGTAAATTTCATTCAAATCTCTCCATAACCTTTTGAGTTATTTTGATGACAGAGAGAATAACAGATGAAACTGACGAAAACATCACGTCCTTGATGGAGGAAATAACCTATTATATGTATAATCTAAGTGTTTCTCTTCTTGCTCTCCCCCATTATTCTTGAACTGCTTGTCACGTAAAATGGCGCACTAAAGTTTTCTTGCAAAACAGATGGTCCCCTGACACTCGAGCTGTCTCCGTTCCAGAGGACATGCACTCCACGTACCGCAGCTGTTGTTATTTTGAACCTTTTTCGATATCTATGGTTAATTAACTTGAGTTAGCGTATTTTAACTCTATATTAACAAAGCTGTGATATTTTGCTACAATGGTACTGTGCATACTGCATGCTTGCTGGAAAAAAGCCTCCGTAGAGAAGTACAATCGAGTAGTATTGCTTGATGAAGAGTAAGCGGGTAAATTGAAGCAGACATCACTTAACTGTCGCGCAATAATTTGCAAAATTTTCTTGAAAATTTAGAATGTAATGAAAATACTAACTTTGTTAGCTCCTACTCTCAATGCGCAATCTATGGACAATATTTCAAATAGTGCCTTTTCAAAAAAAAAAAAAAAACAGATTTAGTCACGTGAGAAAGGGTAGAGATGAACGGACTGGTGCTGAGGTTCCTAAAATTGTGGAGCGCTCACAAAGGTAAGCTGAAATGGTTCTAATGCCGGGCCGCACTAGACTTCCACAGGCACAACGCGATGCCAGAATGGGCAGCTAGTATGTGGTCCGTACGGCACCGTATCTACGGTACCGATTTAAAATATATTTCAAAACTACGAGTGAGTTCTTCATCCTCGCTTCAAGCTGCTCACGCGAATGCCCTGTGCACCAAACAGAGTACGGGCAACAGCAGCTGAACAGTCAGCAGGCTCTACATTGAGAAAAGTGTTGTCCCTAAACCAGCCCGGCTTCTCGTACTTTAATAGGAAATAGCTGTATGAGCACGCCTATGCTGCTATTTCCTGTCGTGTTCGGTAGTACGGGCTGATTTTGGAATAACACCGACCTCTGCGGTGGGTGCGCACTCTTTCACATTGGAGAGTGTTGGATGTCGAACTCGTCAGTTCGGTCGGTGCTTCGTACCCTGATCTGTTGGGGTTTGGAATTCATTGCCGTCATCGGCTTTCGGTCGTGCCTGCAGGCGTTTGTGTCAGCTATTAATGGCTTTTTGTTGAATTTTCTTCAGCTGAGTTTCGGGGTTCCCGGTGTAACAAAATGCTTCATTTGAGTTGTATTACCTGTCCGGGAAGTTTTGATAATAATTTTAATAATAATATATTATATAATGCATATACACAAGACAACACTTACCGTTTGTTTTAGTGCACCGGAAATGTGAAGGAACTGAGCGAGTTATTCTGTCTAGCACACTCGTTTATGCTTTACTCCAGTGGTGTCTCAAGAATTCAAGAGGTGAACCTCTGAGCTTCAGCTTCGAATTTCTTTGTAGCGAAGTCAGTTAATTAATGGAACGTCGTGTGCGACTCTCGCGGGGCAGCTCTGCAGGGTGACAGAGGGGCTGTAAAATTTGTATAAAAAGTGACTTGTGGTACACTGTTACGTACTGGCCTACTGACTGCTGTACTGGTCCGCTACACTGTGGCCCAGTGTATGGGTCTACTCTACTGGCCTGCGGTACACTGGACCAGATACTAGTACCACAACTTGGTAACATGTCGTATTAGTTACGACAACCCAATTTACCTAAAGGCCACGATTCTGCCCTTAACATATGCCTTTTCACAAAGATCAGACGAGGCACAACTAATGCAGGCTCATTCGTTAATCAAATCAATGCATTTTTCAGTTAATCGTCCCAAAGATAATATTAAGCCTTCGTATATACAACTGCTCGTTTACTATATGGTATAAAGCACTAGCTAGCCCCGCCAAGCCAGTTTGATCAACAAGTGCCATAAGAGAAGTTTCTGGCAACTCTTCATATTGGAAGTGCATTTGAACTCAAAGAAGTTTGCTATTGTACTGATTAAGCAGACTCTACAACGCATTCAGAATACAATAGATAGCAGGAAATGAAGAAACTCATTCATTTGACTGTCGTGTGAACCCACCCCAGGTCGGCGGTCGTGCTCCATATGCACCATCCGGTATACTTCAAGTCGTGCTTCTTAGTCGCAGTTCGGAATGAGCTGCAGCTGGAAATGGTTGCAGAATTAGAATTTATGAAGATAAGGCGCGTGACACTCACGACTGCCCCTGGGCTCGAGCTGGAGGGCGGTGGAGCACTTATATAAGACACGGGCGAGGTCGTGTGGCACTTTGGTGACGCCGGTGCAGGAGGAGGTGCAATGGAGCGCAGTGCCGCGGTGAGTGAGGGGCAGTGCAGTAGGTATGGGGCAGTGCTGTGCTGTGCAGTTACGGCGGCAACTTAGTAAACTAATTTATTACCTCCGCCGAGGAGTTAATGTTTGTTTGTCTCTTATTATGTCACCAAGATTACTCAAAAAGTTATGAACGGATCTTTACGAAATTTACATGGATTGTTTGGTATGTTAACAGTTACAGAAGATTAACTTTTGGTGAAAATCCGTTTATCTGTCTCTTTGTTTGTTCGTTTGTCTGCCTATTTTTCCTCAAGTTCATAACTCAAAAAGTAATGGACACATTTTCATGAAAGATATATGAGTTGTTTAGTATAATACGAAGAGTAAATGACCATATTTTTGATATGATCTGTTTGTTCGTTTGTTTGTTTGTTGCTATATTTCATTTTTGCTTGTAAGCACAGTAACTCAAAAAGATATGATGAATCTTGATGAAATTTATAGGTGTTGTTTTTAATGTTAGAGGAAATAAATGATTAAATTTTGGGATGATCGGTTTGTCTGTTTGTGTGTTTGACTTATGATTGACATAATGTTTGTAAGCAGCATAACTTAAAACGTATTAACGGATCTTCATGAAAATTACAGGTATTGTTCATACTATGAAAAGGCATAAATGATTAGATTTTTTGTTAATACGATGAAAATCATGGATTCAGAGCCAATTTTAATTTTCCTTTGCCGTTTCCTTGCTTGGCGGAGGTATGCGCTCTCAGAGTGCTCGTAGTAAAAAGCCTATGCTCCAGTATAAGTCCTGGCATTAGCTGAGCACCGTCCAAGCCCGTAATCCTTACTTGGGGGATGCGGAAGATCGTGACGTAAAACCAATTCAGTCAATGGAGGGCAGGATCCGTGGCAGATTAACAAGCATAGCTCGTTAATTTATGTATGGCGCCTGCCAAAGTTGGCCACTTTATGCTGGTCTGTAAATGTCAAAACGAATTTCTAAGATTTTGGAGGTGAAAGGCTTGATCACTTGATTTGCATCTATCGCTTGTTTATTAAATGGAGTGTTCGTTGAAAGAGTGAACATCTTCACTCGGTGAAAAGATAATATTTATTCACTGAACTCAATAATAAATAAGAATATGCAGCACTCTAAGCTACTTCTACGGTAGTAAATGAAGAAGGTGCGCTTGGGGGTGGAGGCCTCTGTAGAGTCGGCTACTAGCTAAGCAGTCTACTTTAACTATCAGCTAGAGTCAGCAAGTTGACGGGAACAGCAGACCACAACAATATGTTGATAGACTTTTCCAACTGAGCTGACACAGTTGAATAGTTCAGAGAATGGTAACTGCCCTACCATTGCTGCCCACTGCGTGCACTGAGACCGTCCTAAATTTAGATCAGATGGCTGGCAGTAGACGGACCAACAGGCCCATTGCCAGAAAGCAGCCGGGAGTAATTTTCTTGAAGTTCGAACCGCGGTTCGCTGCGAAGCTCATACGCTCATCAAGCTGTCCGAATACTCAACCATATCTGTTATTTCACCACAGGAGCTCTAACTTCTGTAAGATATGATACAAGATTGAACCCTCGTAGGAAAGCAGTAGCTACAATCGGACTTAGGATAAAAAAAATAATTACGTTTTTTGCTTTGCTTCTCCAGCGCTTCAGCCGTCGACGTTGTTGTGCTCTGTTGACAGTGATAAAGCAAAATTAGTGCTTTTCGTAAAAAGAATGCATTGTTTTGAAGCTTAGCTCTAACTCTCAGAGCAAGTAACAGGTCGTCATTGTTTGGAAGGATACACTTGCATTTGTACATAAAATAAGAATGCTAGTGAAAAGTCAGATTGAAGCAGGTTCATCCTATATATTTAGTGTTTTATTTCCAGTATCCACTGCAAAATGTTCAAACATTGTATTATGTTGGTACAAGTATTACTGTGTGTCTGCTAAAACATTTGTTAAATTATTGGCCGTCATGTGAATTGGCTGTCAGCAAGTGCCACCAGAGAAGATTTGGATATCTCTTTAAATTAGGAATGATTGAGAATTTGGAGATCTAGCTAAGATTTCTGGCGTATGCAAGACAGTTACAAGACATTGAGACGATTGATGGTCTGTAACAACGTCAGAAGACTGTAGTGTGAACCTCCCTTGTCAAACCGACGGGTTGACCTTACCATTATATTTGGCAGCTGCAGAAGTGCAGGCGCTAGACAAAACGCCGGGCTGATTGGCAGCTCTTTGTAATAATTAAACTAGATTCATATTTGAAATATTTCGTTGTTGTTTATTTTTAAAATATAGTTCATGGCAGAGCATAGAAATACAACGGATAAGCCAGACAGGAAAAATTAGGTATTTTGGAAACGAAGAAAAATGGCGATCCTCCGTCCCTTTGCGGGTGCATCCTACACTGAGATTCAGGACTTCGGGCTTACACACCGCTGGTAATCGATGTGACAAGAATTGGAGCAATTCCAAGTGGGAGCTCTTAGCCTTCGGCACATTTTTTTTTAGTGCATCGCTCCGTATTTGGCCATCTGCTCGCCCTGCCGACGACCTCCCGACCGTGAGGTCACGCCAGGTCATGATACAAAGACAGGGGAGGTCAGCGGAGGTCGCCCCTCTTCAGCTAAATGAGAGCAACAGGGGGCGCTGACGGTGCAGCAGGGGCCAACGCCCCTGCGCTAATCATTGCTCGCTGCTGTGGGTAGAGACGATAGCTGGCTGATACCCAGAGCAGCAGAAGTAGAAGCGTGGGGAACCTAATTGTTGCCTGCTGTTGTCAAGCAAAAGCGAGACTGTATAGGCATCGACGTGATGTGGGTCCGAACACCGCGCCCGGGGCAATATCTAATCGGGGCTGTGGACTCAGCATCAGTCAGAAAGTTATCGAGTGCTGTTTTGTTGTTCTTCGTGCTGTAAGTGTTTGCGAGACGTGTTTTTTCCATTACGTAACACGCTGCTAGACAAAGGGCGGTAGAGTCGCGGCTGGCCGTACAAAGCCTGCGCTACAGATGCACAGCGGTACAGGCGGCCATTGCCCACCAGGCTGTACTGTACGTCGGCTGCCATAGAGGCTGCGGCTCTGCTTGCGTCCCCTAACGAAAAGCGTGGCCGATTCGCCCGTACATTATAACTAAATGAATCAAAATCGATTACCTTTAATTTCACAGAAGATCAGTTGTGAGCTTTCAGTTTTTACGGGGGG
>LQNS02278089.1:6620658-6638639 GCA_001587735.2 Parhyale hawaiensis | reverse complement strand
GGGGGGGGGGGGGGGGGGCTAAAAACGGGGGAGTTATTTGCTGCACGAACTAGTGTATGGATTTAGATTTATTACATAGTACAGGTGTATGGTCACGGTAACAGTACTCTTATTTCCACTCCTACTCGATTTGAAACTTTCATAGTCTCTTTTTAGTTTGCAAGTGAGCACAGTGTAAAAACCCTTCTTAAGGCCTGTTTTTGATATGGACAACGATTGCATTTGGAACAGATTTTCATTTACACTGACTCCCTAAACGACAGCGTTTTTACTGGCCATTAGATGAGGTGGATCTACATGCACTCTACAGCTCACAGTTTGGCAATGATAGTGGACCACTTGTACGTAACTGATGCTGATTAAGCCTCATGTACACGATGTAACTTTTTCTTACGACACGGCTGTACCGCTTGGGAGTTATCTCACATTCGTGGGTTTTAACTCATAACTATCAAATGTAGAGGTTTATGTGCAGGTATAAATTTTGGACTTTCGATAACTTTCAAATACAGAGGTTTATGTGCAGGTATAAATTTTGGACTTTCGATAACTTTCAAATACAGAGGTTTCTTTGCTGGTATAAATTTTGGGCTTTCGATAACTTTCAAATACAGAGGTTTATTTGCTGGTATAAATTTTGGGCTTTCAATGACTTTCAAATGCAGAGGTTTATTTGCTGGTATAAATTTTGGGCTTTCAATGATTTTCAAATGCAGAGGTTTATTTGCTGGTATAAATTTTGGGCTTTCAATGACTTTCAAATACAGAGGTTTCTTTGCTGGTATAAATTTTGGGCTTTCAATGACTTTCAAATGCAGAGGTTTATTTGCTGGTATAAATTTTGGGCTTTCGAAATTGAATGTGACTTTCGACCTGCATTTACTGTAAAAAGCATTTGAGGACCGTGATTGTTTTTGAAATGATTGGATTCCTTGTAACTTGGCCTCCCGCGTTATGCATGTGGGAGATTGCTAAGGGATTTTTTTTCAGAGTAGAAGACGTAAGGAAACAAGCATGTTGCACAAAGAGTTGTGATGTGTGTACGGGGCTTTGGTTAATAGAGAGCCTCTTAATGAAATGTTCCACAGTTCAAGCGAGGCAGAAGCAGCAACAACGAGTGAGCGTTACAGAGTTCCTTAACTTTCCAATAATGAAGGAATTGAATCTGTTCCCTTCTGATCTCTTGGGAAAGGTTAAAATACGATGTGTAATTGGCAAATAGCAGATATTGGCTGCGTTTGAAAAGTTTGTACAGTTATTCAGTTGCCGACTGACCGAGACATTTTCTATTCTCCAGATCGCAGGTGTGCTGATGTTGCTGGTCGTGGACCCCAGCAGGGCCTCGTCCACATCCCACGTGTCCATCAGCCTCGGCAAGTCCAGCGTTACTTACAACAACGACCATGTCCTTGGAGCAGCTATAGGCCAGGCTCGCCAATTCTCCATCACGCCCTTCTATCACTCCACTCCCTCTCCCTCATACCGCGAAGTGGTCCAGCACTCCGGCGTCACACAGGGTTATCGTTTGCCGTCCTCCCCAGGATACAGTCATCTTCCCCTCCGGAAGTACTTTTCCACACCCGCTCCTTTCTTGTACCATCCAGCTCCCAAAATTACATTTGTTGACTCTGCTGAAGAGATCTCCGGTGGAGATAAAGATGCGAGTGAAAAACTCGAAGAAAAAAAAGAACTCTCCAAGCCAAAACAACTCGACAAGGAAATAAAAGAGCTGATGATGAAAGGTGCAAAGAAGGAAAAAGAGGCCGAAGAAATAAGTGCGGAGGAAGACACAAAGGAAGAAAATGAAAAGTCAGGGAAAACGAGCAAATCAAGTCGCATTACCACCATAGCGCCCGTAATATATCACCCCTCAACATTGCCGCATTCACTGAGTTATTCAGACGTAGCTGAACACTTCCCACCGGGGCACATCGCCCCCCATACCCGCCACCGCCAGACACACAAGATTGCCTCCGTCGGTGGGGCTCCGCAGCGCCTCGTCCACAAGAAGTTCTACAGCTCCGAAGAACCTCCCAGCTGCGCTGACGAGGACAAATCTTTCTGCTACGAGGACGAGGAATACCCAACATACGAAGTAATGAACGCCGCTCTGAAGCATTCGAACAAGCTGCTGGAACTTTACGCTGATGTTGCTGACCTCAGCACAGAAACTTCGGTGAAGCTGCCTGACAAAGCTGACGGCCACGAATCCTACGTGTGTCCCGCTGACATCACCTACGCCCAAGTATTGAGGGCGAAGAACAAGAGCGGAAGGTGGAGGATTGTAGTGAACAACGTTAAGGTTCACTACCAAACCCTGACACAGACGGTGAGACTGGAGGAGTGCCTCCTGGCGGGTGAGGACTGCCCCCTGGTACCCCACTGCTTCCAGTCCAAATGTTTGCAAAAGTCCACGTACCACAGGCTGCTCGTGTACGACCCTTACGACCAGCACTTCCCCTTCAGCATAGAGAGCTTCCTGCTGCCTTCATCCTGTGCCTGCCATTTGGAGGAATATGAGATAGATCATTGAGGTCTGCTGAGGCCGAGATCTTCTTAGTGTAATTGTAGTAGTGACATAAAAAGATCGAACTATCAGCCATATGGCACAAAGCCGTATGGCCCGTGGGGCAGCTGGATCTAATTATTAGTTGATTTTTTTTTCAAATATGTGTAGTATACTACCGCTTCTACAGTATCACTTATAAAAAATGATCGAGAATTTAATTAGTCCCTGTGGAAGATAATTCGAATCTCGAACAGCTAATTAAGTGCTGTCGTTTCATGAGTCGCGATGTTTTCTCTTATGCAAAATGATGAAGATTGCCTACGTTCACATAAGCGTCTTGCATAAAATTGTCTGTTAAAGGTTGTATTACTGCACGTACATATTAACAACCATTTCCTGGGGAAACATGAAGAATGTAAGATTGTTAATATAACGACGTACCATGTTTACGGTGATGTACACACAGCTGGTGTGCTGACATGTTCTTTGTTTAAACTTACGCCACGTTTTTTTTTCTTTCGAAGAAAACGTTTTGGTAAATCAATATGCGTAGTCCTAGCATCTCTGTATCTAAGGTTTCCAAGGGACACTTTCAAGCTGTTTTGCAGAATATTTATTTCGTTGCCGAACGACGTGACTTCCGCGTATCATCAGCAGCCGTAAGGTCGCCTAAGCTTCCAACTTTCACTGCTGAACATCAACAAAACAAGAAATATTCTGCCGGACGTGTGGGCAGCCGCAGACCATTTCTACAATTGAGGGGTGAACGACACTACGCAGCAAACATCGCACCTGCAGGGTACCTGAGCAGCAGCCTTGCGACGTTGTTTTGTCTTGGTTCATTCGATGTTGTCGACAGGCTGCTCCTTCACCCATAACTGCTGGTCTTGGCTAGCTCGCTAAAGATGCTTTCTTTCCCGTAAAGATATAATGGAAAGAAGAATTCTTGCAGTGCAATAACACAGCTTGGTATATATGTAGAGTTAAGGCGAACTCACACTATAGAAGTTTATCCCCCGTACGTAGTTCAACAAAAGTGTTTTAATGTTTAATGGCCTCTCTGGAAATGCGATTGCATGTCGGTTAAATGGTTTACTCAAATTCTAGCCTCCATGCCAGGTGGCGTGAAGCAAGTGTTACGAGTGAAGTTCTGGATCTTTGAATCTGGAATGAGTTGTAAAATTTAACTCAAAAGTTACGTACTTTTCTATTGTTTATAAGGAATCAGCAAAACACTTGGTTACGTAACGGACTCTGACAACGTCGAAAGACTAAAGTGTAGACCCGGCTTTAGTCTTCGGCCGATGACTCTGAAATAATTATTATCTTACATCTGCGTGCTAATTAGGGGATACATTTGCCCCAGACAAGCTCCATTCATTTACTCTTGCAATTCTACACTTGAAATTATTAAAAGTGACTATGTTTTAATTTAGAGGATTCCAGTCTGGCAAGCTATACTGGCCTCCACAGATTTCATTCATGTATTATTATTTTTTAGTGATAGTTTTAGATGCGAATATTCAGGCCAGAGGCCGTCTGTAGAAATGTTGAAGTGACTGTGAGAAGCAAGCTGCCCTCACAGCGTCATAGATCAGGTGTGAGTGTCCTTCCGAAGTTGATTTGGGCTAAACCCACAAGACTTGACTTCTCCCGAACTTCAGATATGTGTGCTGGTTTCAATCTGCTGAACCGGGCTTCAGGGGCTTACAGGACGGCTGAAAAGCGATCCCCAGAGTTAGCACATGGAAGTGACCGGATATCGTTACTAGCACGGGGAAGGGAAATCGATTACCTTTTAGACTTTCAAACTTAATCTGGCTCCTCAAAATAGAGTTTCCAGCTGACTCAAGCGCCCTTTCGTTACTTTGAACCCTGGCGCTACGACTCACAGTGGCGAAGTCGACGCCTCTGCCTGAAGTTAAAGAGAATTGAAGCCCTGTGGGCGAGACTTCGTCACACCAATCGACGAGACTTTTCGTATTAATTAGGTAGCTTTTGTAATGTACTAATGTAATGTACTTCTGTAATGTACTAATCTAGCTAAATAAGATACTCCAATGCCAGAACTTTAAAGTGTAGTATAAATGATCAAAACTTTGTATGAAGTTTGTGCGATGGTACGCAGAGAAAACGGTACGTATGAGTGCACTACGAGGTGCACTGTACCCAATGCTATTTAGATACACTGCTGCTGCAGCTGGCAGATGGCCCTCTAATGCCCTGTTCTCATATCAGTTCTTTTGTCCTGATTTCCTGCATCAAACTATCCGAATTCTTCATCCCCCTAAATACAGAACTGGGTGTCCATTAAAAAATTAATAAAAGATATTGCCGTCAAGTTAGTTTATATAGCAGGTGTAAAAACGTTGGAACTTTCCAGCCCGCGCCTTAACAAGTACGGGCTTGAAACTTATTTCAATGCAACAGAAGTCTGTGAAGAAACGGAACTCAGAGTAACAGGGGGACCCCCACCAAGTCTGGACGGACTGAAACTCTCACAGACTCGTTGAAAACTATATATCCTCGCTTCGGGGACTGTAATTAGAACTAAAAAAGCCGTTTACTTTCCTGTTGTTTAAACAGACCCAGCCACTCATTGTAACTTTGTGACGCATAAATGTACTGCAAAAGACCTATGTGTGAACAAGCCTTTAGATGCCGGCCTCCCACCTGCAACTGTGATTTTGCGCAGCACCTGAGTTGTAATAAAAAACACTCTAAATATTTATTTTTATTCCCTGTTAACAAGAAGAAAAACGTTTCAACTGATGGGCTCTGTTTGTCAGAAACTTGTCCAAGGTGTCTCCAATTGGCTCTGTAAAGTCGAGTTAAGCTAAATTTTCCGGGTTATCTTGTGTAGAACTTCGAAAAGGTGCTGAAGCTTCTTGACTTCCAATCAAGTTTCGGGGGCCACCCTCCATCGTTTCGCGTTGAATTGACTTAAAACTAAACATTGGTCCATAAAATGTAATAATCGGCTGTATTAAGCGTTATCGGGTTGCTGCTAGCGCTTGCAACACGATTCAAAGTGGCGGTACTAACGCTTCAGTTTGCGTTCCGGTTGTATCAAGCACAATAGGCTTAGCTTAACTTGAGTTTACCGGACGAAGGAAGCAGAGATTGTAACGGGAGGACTCAATGGGACTAAGATAAAACGAAGCCGTAACCGCATGTAGCCGACTGAGTTAACTGGCTAGCGTTCAAAAATCTAAACGTAACTCACTATTCCTCATGCCGTAAAACCCGCTAATATTTGCGGGTAAAAACCAGTTAGACATACAAAAAATTGCTGTTACCCATGAAAATAGCATAAAAAATGCTTAATACACTCTATTTTCCTGCAAAAATATATGGCTACATATGAATTACCGCTTAATAAAAGTTCTGCCCCTCTGAAATGCTTAAATTATCTTGTCTCAAACAAAATTATGACCAAGATAACTACCAACTTTTTTATTTGCATTAAATTTGTCTTAGCAAATGTTTAGACGCCGAAAAATCTTTCGTCAGCTAAGATATACCCTAAACTTTTCTCATCAAAGCTTATGGAGCACAAAATTTCAGCCTCGAACTAAAAAATCCTCTAATAGGCTCTGACAAAACAACTTATCTCTAATCGTCAATAAGCCAACACTTTTACGCTAAATTATTCTAGTGATAAATGTTTTCCATAAAAATTTTTTAGCCGCAATTCCGCACATTTTTATCCGCAATTCTCTTGTCCGTCCAACCAAAATAACGTAAATATCTAGAAGCAAAAAATGGGGTATACGTATCCCCGCGGCCAGTGGCAGCGTTGCCATATCGTGAGTATTTATACAAAAATATCGCATAAAAATATTAATTTAGTTTTATTTACCTAAGCGCTTAACTGGGAGAAAATATCCTCCTACATCGGGCAACTTCGCGTGAGCTTCGAATACGTCTAGTACCTTTTCAATTTTCTGTTGGATGCTGTTGAACACTTTGGGGTGCGAATGAAACTGATTTAACAACATGATACTTTGGTATTCCTGTATTGCATGGCGCGTTCTAACTTCGCTGCCAGCTTGTAAATATTATAAAAGTTCACAACCCTTTGAAAGATAACCCGACTTCATAAAGAATAGCGGGACTGACTTAGGCTGATATTTTCACTGCTGTTTTAGGGTGGTGTTATCCACAGTTCATTTACAGAAGATAGTTGTGTCAAATTTGAGTGTATGCGCTACGCCCCAAAATTTTCAGGTTTGTGACGTCACAATTGCGTCACGCTACTGTTGCAGCGAGGAATCTTTGATATATCCACAGTGGCGTGACGTAATTTTGACGTCACCAACCTAGAAAATTTAGGAGGGTAGCGCATAGACTCAAATTTGACACAACTATCTTCTGTAAATGAACTGTGGTGGTAACACACAGGGTGTGTAGCTCTGCAGCGCTGAGAGGGCGGCAGAGGATTGCCTCAGTGGCGCCCTCAGCTGTCACCTAAGCTCTTGTGACGGCAGAGAATCGAGTGGCTGCCTCAGGTGACTCTGTAGAGGTACACATCAAGACTCACTCAGTGCCTCCGCGTGGAGCACCACGGTAATTGGGTGCTTTGCGGCCTCAGGCCAAACTGTGTGGAATCTCGGTGTTGACTGTAACCCCAGAGGTGAAGTGCACGCGATCCATAGGTATATGGATAGGTATGGACATACATCAATCCAGCACCCAGTGCTGTAAGGGTTAAGCCTCTAGAGAATGGCCCCATCTATGGGTTGAATAGTGAAGCCATGGCAGCAGGTTGGGGATTTCCTGCTTGATCAGGGTCTGATCAGCTGAATCATTTCAACTGATAGCTGCGGGGCAGTTGTCGTCTGCCCATGCTGTCGAGATCTTTTCCTGTCCTATGGATCTTCAGTCGGCAACCCAGAGGGTGGTAAGAGTACCCGTACAGTGATCCCATCACCAAAAGCCTTCTGTGCAGGCCTATGTTTTGGGGCACAACAGCAGAAGGGGAAAAACAACATCTTTGCACACTTTATAGTGCATACGGGGAACAAAAGACTGTTCACGAGTCCCAACCGTCTTTTCAATAAGTTTCCTCATCTAATCGTCTGCATTTTTGTTGTGTCCTCGCAAACAAGACCTTGAATAGGCTATACGATGCTTCATTCCGAAAATTATCAGCTGCTAAGCTAAAGAATCTATTCAAAGGAACTGTTTTTGCTTTTAAAATTATTTTTTATTCATTATCTCATCGGGTTTTAGCCTAAAATATATTGCAAGGCGTCTAGAACAACAAAATATGGCTTTCACTGCAGTCACGGCAGGAACGGAAGAAATCAGCTGGTCTTCGGCGCTTAATTTCTGCTTGTAACGAGGGCTGTGATTCGTCAATATTGGGCTAGGGACGATTTTGAGCATTTGTGCGCAAATTAAGGACGTAAAGAAACGATAAATGCCTTTGGAATTGTTTTGTGCATTGGGGATTCAGTGGACCTACGATGTCCTCAGAATAAGGGCATTTAAGTTATTTAAGGACGCAATGCCGGTATGTATTTAGAGTTGCGGTCGTTTGGAGCATTTCAACCCTGGAACTTTTGTTTGACCCAACCCCATCAGCACCAGGCGGAGCTGCCATGTTCTTAGAACACTACAATAGGACATAGTATATCTTTGTGGCGAACCAACGCAGCCTCGTATTAATAGAAAATAAGTCCGACCTTAGCGGGGATTGACTGTGACCTATTGCTCTACTCATAACGAGGGGTAGAAAATGGGCATTTTCGGCATCTCATGCTTTTTCTTTTACTTTCAACTAACGTTCTCATGCCACAAATGATGCCGTCATTTGCGTCGTATATGGAAAGGATGCCAAAGCTGAAAAAACCCATCGTTATTAGCATACCAAGTTCAAAAATGGCAATTTCGACCTTAGTGACTCACCTCATCCTGGTTGTCCAATTGAGATCGATGAGGAAGGATTAAACCATTTTTTTGCATGAAAATCCTTGTTAAGCAATAAGGGAACTGTCTTAGAAAATGGAATGTTCTCATACTGCTGTACAGAAGCATCTTCATTCAATAGGAAAGGTTCACAAGTAAGGATCATGGGCTTTGCACGCCTCAAGTGATGGCAGCAAAAATAAACGAGCAACAGTTTCCGCCGGTTTGCTTGTTCGTTAATACTAAGCTCTTGGACACAAGCAACGACTTCTTTACAAAAATCGTGCCTGTACATCAGTAAATGCTACGTGTAGATTTGTGCTTATAGGTACTGATGCAGGATTGAAGGCCACGTCAAATTAGTTTTTCGAGTCTTAACAGAGTAGTTTCTACCAACGAGGTATTGAAAACGTCGAACGTTGATTAAAAAGTTATAAACAGCTGTGAAGAAGATAGTGTTGATTGGTTAGTTTCATAAACCTTTCAAACACACTTAGCTAAAAACCGGCAAGGACTCAGTTTCAAACCTAATAGTGCAAGTAGAGCATAGCACAGTTGTGTCTTCCGTCTTCTATCTGGTGTCACAAGTCATGTATGTGTTTCATCCTTTATGTACTTATCATGCCGGCAATAAGGTGGCCAAACTAAAAATTCACCAAGTCTTACTCAATCATGTCCTGTATAATGGAAATATTGTACTTCATAGATGGTTGGAGCGTAAGCCAGGCAGCTCTCTGGGAAAGGGCCTGCTGGTCCGTCTACTGCCTGCTAGCTAATGTTATGAAACCACTCTTGTTCTCGTTCAAGCTGTGATGTAATTACGCACCAAAACGCTCCATTGATAAAGACGCACATAGCTACCCAAAACGATTTACAATCCACGTGAAGCCTCACAACCCATGCGGAGGCTGTTTTCATCTGGCAACTGTGCTCCTTGATGAAAGGTCAGTCACCCCCTCCCCCCACTCACTTGACTATCAGTGACAAATGCTGACCCTGCACGACCGAGCACCCCCCTGGCTCAGGATCGAACATTTGACTTTGTGACAACGAGTGCGGTTAATCCTCTAACCACTAAACCAAACACTGTAGCCGAGTGTTAGTTTAGTAAGTGAAATGTTCGGTCTGAGATCCGTAGAGTGGCGCAGCCTCAGTCGCCCTTCATCTCCCTCTCGCCCCTTGTGTATAGCTGCATACCGCTGCATGAAAAATAGGGATTAACATAAAATTTTAAGAAACACATTGTGTCTGTACTTCGCTTAAGCACTAGCGGCTCACACCGCCATCAAATAATGGCAAAAAACGTTATTACTTCCGCGAAATACACGTTTTCTTCGCTTTTCCTCATCATTTTGCTCTGATGAATATCTTCCTTTTTGCTGTGTTGATATTCTACCCAACTTGCGCATCATGATCGAGGAGGAATAAACTTTGCAGCGGGAAGGAAGTGAAATTCAGTATCCACGGCCCTGCTAAGGTTACTTAGCATTGCGGCCTCTTCAACGTTTGTTTAGAGAATTTTCTCCGATCAGGGGGGGGAGCCAGGGCGGAGTGACTAACCAATAAATTTTGTATTATAATAGTGAAAGTGCAAAGTTAAGACAGTGTTGCACTGACGGGTTTTTGCGAAGTTGACGGTTATTGCAGACTACTGCTGAGAAGCGACAGCGACGCCGTATTGACGACAGTGACGTATGTGTGTGTCCGCATGCACTCTGCGCCCCTAGGAACAATGTCTGTTCGGGACTGAGGGCTCGGAAAATGTCAGCCTATTGTCGTTTCACGTCGTGCTGTGCTACAAGCTGCAAGTTTTCTCGAGAATTCCAGTTTTGACATTGTAGCTCTTTTTAAGTTGATCAATAAGAATAGAGATCACTTCTGGACATTAATTCACAACATGCAAATAATGGTCATCTTTGCACGGGGCAACATGACAAGTTTTTGATTCAGGAAGTCTGAGAGGCGAAACAAAATACCAGGCGTAGACTTTATTGAGTACCAGGAAGCGTAGGTTGTATGGTTTCTGTCCTGTAGCCGCTGGGGGACAGATGTGGGGCAGCGAGGGGGGCAGCAGCGGTAGTGCATAGGAGTGGCACAGTACATTATTCATAACCGTACTACAGTACGCATAGCTGTGCTGTAGTACGCTGAAAGGGTCATGTCATACTAAAGATACAATTAAAATGTAACTTGACAGTGACGTAAAAAACCTCCGTAAAGCTCGCCGAAGGTGCGTAGAGTTTCTATGATATAATAAAAAGATACTATAATAGTGCCCCTGGAAAAAACGATTCCGTCATTTTATCGAAGGAATCAGAAGCCTAAACCAGTGAATCTATTGCGCTGACAGCGGCCTGCACATATGAACCTTCCCCACTGGAGCAGACCTGACAGCAGCCGTTTTCTTGGACGCCAGCTGGTGGATTCAAGGATTTCCTATAGTGCCGAAATAAGATCCTAGTGAAGAGTGGTACTGTGTGGGGTCACTGTTGCGCAACACACCTGATGCTGCAGCACAATTACTGCGCTATCAGAAAATCATAAGCAGTTTTTACTGTAGCTGTGTTTAGGATGTGACGTCGAATGATGTAAAATAATTAAATGATGATTTCTGATTAGGTGGAGACGTATTTCTGCGGCTCCTGAAGCACGACACGCTCAGAGGCTGCCACTTGCATCAAGGCTCCCAGGCTCCTCCACACGAGCAAGTCTCCACCTGCGGGTCACGAGCTCCCTCAGTGGTCCCCACTCCTGCTGGGGACGCAGTCCCCCGGATGCGAAATGAGGGCAGGCCGCATGATGCCTGGAGTTTCTTCCAAGTACGACAGCGAGCCGACACTGCGGGCCCTGGCGACACTCTGCGGCAGCTGGGACACGGGCCAGCACTGCACTTCGTACTGCACACATAAAAGGTTGATGTTATTCTGAGTAACAACGTTTGGTCAATGCCACACATGGATTCAAAATTGAATTTGAATGTTTTGAACATGCAAACTTGTTTTCTAACATTTCCCTGCTCTAGACATTCACATCTTGAGCTGTAGGCGTATACTACACGACATTTAAGACCACAGAGGATCCAAACTTTACACCTATTCGTACAGAGTTTCACTTAACGAATACAAGCAAAGCTTAGTGGTAATACAATCCTTGACTAATACGTCGTGAGAATACCGCGTTTTGCGTTTTTTGAGCTTTTAATGAAGACACACTCACCATAGAATGAAGACACACTCACCATAGCATCTCTCTCTGTACCCGACAACGACACGCAACCATCACTGCAAGTCTTCACAGGGACTGTGGTGAGACACACCATGCCAGGCTTCTCCACAATGCGGTGCACCTCCTCACTGCACGCTTCTGGGTCGTAGCTGTCGTCTTCTGTAGCATATACAAGACAGATGACATGAGACGTCCTTACTTGCTTGCAGACTTGAAGTTTTACTGGTCACTCCCATTCAATTACAATTCTACTTGTCAATTCTATTTTCAGAATAACAATCGATAGAAGTTGCACCAGTCTATTTCACCTACATAAAAGCTCAATTCAGCAGGTACGCCTGTTAGCCTTGGTTAAATAATGCCTAATCAGGAAGTTCCACCTGGCAGTCCCACTTTAATAAAATACTGCAATGATGTAATGGCCTAAGTTGGAAGTTCTACCTGGCAGCCCCGCTGAAATT
This sequence comes from Parhyale hawaiensis, assembly GCA_001587735.2. NCBI lineage: Eukaryota > Metazoa > Arthropoda > Malacostraca > Amphipoda > Hyalidae > Parhyale > Parhyale hawaiensis. The sequence continues at coordinate 6,626,531 of LQNS02278089.1, read as the reverse complement.
ATGGCCTAAGGTAGTAGCCTACCTGGCAGCCCCGCTTAAATAATGGCTTCAGTTAGAAGTCCCACCTGGCAGCCCCGCTTAAATAATGGCTTCAGTTAGAAGTCCCACCTGGCAGCCCTGCTTAAATAATGGCTTCAGTTAGAAGTCCCACCCGACAGTCCCGCTTAAATAATAATAATAGCTTATGTTAGAAGTCCCACCTGGCAGTCCCAGTTCAGCCACGGTCCGTGGGCAAGTCCACTGGTGCTTCTTGAGCTTGAGCTTGTCGGCATCTGTCAGGGAGCACGCGGGAGGAGTCCAGGAAGCAGCAAAAGTATCCCCCTGGTCAGGCCTCAACAGACAACCTCTGGGGTCTGCCAGGTCGTCCACAGCAATGCCATTGAAGTCTCCACACAGTCCCTTGACGGCGCCCCTGTAGCGACCGCTGCTGAGTACCCTCACCACCAGCTTGTTGCCATCCTTCACCAGCAGGTGGAGATGGGAGGTGAGCAGCACCTCCGACGTGTCGGGGCCTCGCCGCAGAGTGGCCAGCACGCGGCCGGCAGCGTCGGTGAGGTCCTTCGTATGGTGGTTCACTGCCTCCCCATTTACCTGTATCGCATAAGTGCGGTGAAACACATACCTTGACTCTGTGTGCTTCCATAATATTCTTTTTAAATAATTAGCTGTTAATTATTTCAATTTGTATTTAAGCTTAAGTGCAGAGGCATTCAATACCATTGCCATGAGAAAGTAACTTAAGAGAACCTTGAAGCATATAGGAAACAAACAATATTCAGTCAAACATTTGACCCTTCCAGCACTTAGGTGCATATGTAGTAAGCATTTTACTGCTGCATGCGTGTCCAGAAGCTTTACAGGGCAGTTCTCCACTAATTAAAATAGTAGCGGAACTACAGGCAGGAGCAACTGTTTCAGTACTTTCAGTTATGCTGTAGAACAATCCGATTGCGTTAACATCCGCTAAAATCTCCATTTCACGAAACAAGATTAAGTATTTTAAAAGCCTCAAGAGCAGTCAATAAAGGGTTAACGTACGAAATGGGTCGAGGTCAGAGCATCAGTCTGAAGTTTAGAAGCAAGTCGATCTAGTGGCATTTAATTTTACAGGCCAATCAATAATCCAGTTTGTCTTGTGTACAGGAAAACCAATAGCTTTGGCTTCAAGAGCTTGGTTAGATTAAACTGTTTGTAGGAAAACTTGGTCTTTAAATACAATGATTTGGTACCGAAACATTCCTCCCGTGCATGAATAGTATATTGGATACTTATAAACATGAACAGATACATAATTAATGCACCCATAAGGCCGGGCTTTCTTAGACCTAGTTGCCCTAGTCCCAGTCTTCTGAGACCCAATTTTCTGACACCAAGTTTTTCGACACTCCTCCTTTTCCTAGCACCTGTCGACAGACGCAACAGGTGTGTCTGCTCCTGCATTACCTGCAGCTCCAGACCATGCAGCCTGATGTCCAGCGCCTCCTGAGGGAGGAGGATCCTGTACTTCTGGAGGCCCTGACCTCCGCCCTGTGTCATAATGAGGACGCTGTCCTCAGTTCCGACGTACCTCAGCACCACCCTGCCCACACAACGTCTGGATCATACAGTATGTAGACCATCCGTATTGGATACAAGAGGGGAAACAGTGTAAATTTGTTTGCCGATTATTTTTGTAATTTAATTCAGAAAGTACTTGAATTAAATATCAGTTAAGTTTTAATGCAGTGAACATTCGTGCATTTTTAGCTCAAAAGAAAACTTGGAAAACTTTTAGCACGATAAAATAAAAGAAGCGCAGTTATTGTCTGGTGCGGGCGCAGTATCGGCGTGATTTCAAACACAGCGACGTCTTGTAATGCTGAAATCGCACTTTAAAATCTCACACCTTAGTTACGAGCGGACGTGCAGCTGGCATCTCGTTCATGCTACCGCATCTAGGATACCGACCTTCACTATGTATCGGAAATATTGGATGTCCGCTCATCAAAGTTGCGCGTTCGATGGTGTAGCGTGACTTCGGTTTCAGTTGCTACCAAGGAGGTTTAATATAAGGAGGCAGCAACGGCTACGGAAATCGAATGCAGAAATTTCTCGTAAGGCTGACTCTCTGATTGGCACAGCAATATACAGCGAAAACATCCAAAACACGTCCAAAATATTCAAAAACACATCTAAAAACACATCCAATAACACTTAAAACACCGACTTATAGAGCTGCTGTTAAAATATCGCTCCTTCTGCCCACCTGTTGCAGGAGGAGGGACTCATGTAGAAGGGCACACCGTCAAAAGTGACGACCCTGTTAGCGAGGACGTAGCATTGGTCGCTGGGGGGAACGACGGCGGGCAGGCCTGTCTCGGCCTCACGCTGCTGGGGGTCCGTCAGGAAGTTGCGGCCGTGTAGGGGCAGCAGCAGGTCCAGACCTAAAGGCAGGGGCAGGTCCTCAATGTGGTCCACACAGCCCGGTCTGCTGACCCATCCTGTAGCTGCTCTGCTGGAGAGGGACCTGACGTGGACACAGAGAGATGAAAAGGTCTGCCTTGCAACGAATGATGCTCAATATTCACTAATTCAAGAATTCTGGCTTTCACTTCGAAACAATACCCGAGTATTTGGCACTAAATACAGGTAATCTAGTGTGGCGAAGAAGCTCCCTGTGTCAAAACAGACTATTCAGACCCAAATTTCAGGTTTGGTATATATTTAGCTAGAGTTGGGATTTATCATTTATTCGTTTTGATTGTTCTAGGCTCGTATCTCGGCTACAGTGACCTGTAAAGGAGACTCAGACACCCACTATGTAATAAAACACAGTTACTGGTGGCTCCCTTGCTTGCTTGCACCGATGTTGGTCCGTCTTTCCATCACGCTGTTAAGAGTTTAACAGGAGAATATTCATGAACTGAAAAACAAATTAAGATAGCATGGAATTTCAGCGCTTGGAGTAAGAGTGACAAATGTAATTTCTACTGGAGGGCCCAGCCGTCAAAAATGACGGCAAAAATTTTGGGATTGAGCTTTTTATTGTTCCGGTTCCCAGTATAGGTTTTGCTGCATTACAGGTCTCATCCCTGCAGGCCTGATCATCCATTAGTGAAACGCAAGCTGTACAACCATGAGTTTTGCGATAGCAAAATATCCCCCCTGCAAGATAAGGAGTGAATATCAGCTTGGAATTGATCAAGCGTTAAGCTGCGCTAAGAAAAATATGTCCATTACTCTTTCTAACTGTTACGTCAAGAAAATTTATTCTCCATTAACTTCAGTTTCGAAGGTGAATTGAATTGAGGGATGTTTTGCGTTAAGATGATTTAGAAACTTTGGAATATGAGAGCGATTACTGACTATTAGGAAGGTATGATGTACGAATCGGCGGTAAAATTCTGGTTTGAACTCAAGACGGCAGTTTTCTAGCCAACGATGTTAGTGGAAGCAGAGAAAAACGTTCGCGAGAGTCTGACCTAACGAATTACCCATGGCTATACCGTCTAACTGGGAATACGATTTGCCGCCAAACACAAAGAGAACGTTCTTAACAGCGAACTCGAGCAATTTGATGCATTGAAATTTTGAAAACGTGAAGACACTATTGCTGTACAATTGATCTGCTGCAATGTCCATTGTTTCTTGAAGAGGAATATTAGTGAAGAAAGACTTAATGTCGAAGCTAGCCATTATGAAGCCATCAGAATAGTCCATCTTGGAAACCTCATCGACAAATGAGAAGGAGGCCGATTCTAAACTGATATTCGGGCCCTATAATGCAGAGGAGATAAATTGCTCTCTCAAAACTCATGGCTGTAAAACTTGCGTTTCATTAATAGAAGACTAGGCCTGCAGGGATGAGACCTATTTAGCCGCAAAACCTCCAGCTGAAACCGGAAGTACAAAAAGCCTAATCACCAAAGTACTGCCGTCATATTTGACGGGTGAGCCCTCTAGCGTATCATATACACCTGCAACAGTGATTATTCAACCAGTAATAATCGTCAATGTCGACAACGTTTAAGCGACTGCAGAGCAGAAATGTCTTACCCAAGCTTGGTCTAACCGCGCGTACCACGCGTGTAAGACGGGCTCCCGTTGACATATTTTCACTATCAAAATTTCTCATTTTGATGATACAAATTTATTCCCTGAGTGGTGGCCTCACACTGCTGTAGTCTTAGGATGAACTTAAACTGACTAATTGTTACAACGGATATTACTGGAAGTAAACCAACAAATGCAGGCACTAGATGATGTCTATATTGTGCGCGTTTGATGGATTTGCCGTAATTTCGGGTAAGTTGGACTATATTCGGGTTTAATGTCGGGTAGGTTAGGGGAGGCAAGGACTGTTTTTTTTTTCATTTTAAAATTTGAACGATCCACCGATTGCGCAGCGCGATCGATCGATCGCGCAAATCCATCAAGCGCGCACAACATCTATACGGCGTTCAGCAGTTGACATCTCACTTTTTTATAGTGCAAAGACCTCACATATATACTGTGGTCATGGTTCCCTACGTTATACATAGTGCTGTCATTCAGCGTAGACAGTACTGCGCCACAAGTAGTTCCATATAATTAAATTTGTACTACAGCAAAAGACGCTGGCAAGAGGGGATGCAGAGGCCCATGTGTCCCACCAGGAGGTGCAGGCAACACTCACCGCGTGAGGTTGACCAGCACTCGCCGCTCGGGGGGCAACACGAGGATGCAGTTGGAGGAAGTGTAGGGGAGGCTGTAGCTTCTCAGGACGCTCCCTGCTGCGTACGAGTGGTTGAGTAGAAGTCCTGGTAAGTCCTGCATATAAATAAACCGATTGGTGTAGAAGAATGCGTTACTGGTATATGCTTGGCGAGTCCAGTTAGAGCTAGGATGATCTTGCAGGCACAGTTCTGCATGGTGCAGACTGTATTAACAGGAAGATCACATTTCATTCGACCATTTGAAATATTCACTAGTCTTGTATTGAATTTTCAAAAGCGATGGGGGGGTACTGTACAGATGAGTGGGGAGGTACAGTACAGATGGGGGTACAGTGCAGATGGGGGTAGAGTACAGATGGGGACACAGTACAGATGGGGGTACAGTACAGATGGGGACACAGTACAGATGGGGGTACAGTACAGATGGGGGTACAGTACAGATGGGGGTACAGTACATATGAGGGGTACAGTACAGATAGGGGATACAGTACAGATGTGGGGTTCAGTACAGATGGGGGTACAGTACAGATGGGGGTACAGTACAGATGGGGGTACAGTAAATATGAGGGGTACAGTACAGATAGGGGATACAGTACAGATGTGGGGTTCAGTACAGATGGGGGTACAGTACATATGAGGGGTACAGTACAGATAGGGGATACAGTACAGATGTGGGGTTCAGTACAGATGGGGGTAGAGTACAGATGGGAGTACAGCACAGATGGGGTACAGTACAGATGGGGTACAGTACAGATGGGGGTACAGTACAGATGGGGGGGTACAGCACAGATAGGGGTACAGTACAGATGGGGGGTACAGTACAGTTGAGATGTACAGTACAGATAGGGGTACAGTACAGATGGGGGGGTACAGTACAGATGAGGGGTACAGTACAGATGGGGAGGGGTACAGCGCAGATGGGGGTACAGCGCAGATGGGGGTACAGTACAGATGGGGAGGGGTACAGTACAGATGGGGGGTACAGTACAGATGGGGGTACAGTACAGATGGGGGATACAGTACAGATGGGGGGTACAGTACAGATGGTGGGCACAGTACAGATGGGGGGTACAGTACAGATGGGGAGTACAGTACAGATGAGATGTACAGTACAGATGGGGGTCCAGTACAGATGGGGAGGGGTACAGTGCAGATGGGGGTACAGTACAGATGGGGAGG
>LQNS02278089.1:6605830-6617906 GCA_001587735.2 Parhyale hawaiensis | reverse complement strand
GCCACCCCTGCAATCCCGTCACCGTAACACTTGCCTTGGCTGCTGCCACCCCTGCAATCCCGTCACAATCACACTTGCCTTGGCTGCTGCCACCTCTGCAGTCCCGTCACCACAACACTTGCCTTGGCTGCTGCCACCTCTGCAGTCCTGTCGCCATGGCACTTGTCTCCAACGAACAGCTTGGCAGAGATGGAGGCCTTGAGCGGGTCCTGCAGAAGTGTGTCCAGACGGTCCAGAGGAGGCAGCTCTGGGACAGACAGCTCACTTAGCAGACACACCTGCCCACCAAAGCAACAATCATCAGCACACCAAGCACTGCAGCGCAATTAGTCATTGGCTTCTTGTAACTAAGCGAATTAAGTTTTCTGTCTCTGCTACATTGCTATCCATTGCGAGGAATATACTGTACGAGGCTTCAGTGTAACAGTGCTCGGTCGAAATAAAAAGTCATCCAGCCAGGTTCAAAAATCTTTTACGTACTGGTTAATCCAAAGAATTGGAAGAACTTAATTCATTAGGCCGCTGGTGCAGTTAGACTTACTTTAGGAGGCTGATGATGGTCCCCAGGTGGACCCTCCCTGAGGTAAATGAGCTGATAGCTGCGATGTTCCTGCTTGGAAGCGTTGACGATGGGAGCGGCTGCCAGGAGGTTGACTTCGTAGACCACTTCGTTCGATCCTGACGAGAGGTTGGCTCTAGCAGAGGCAAGGTACCCCCCGGGACCTACGGCAATAGGATGCAACTTTCAATTTTTCGCACATCTTGTACATTAGAATAAATTAAGTCTCCGGTACATCTCTGATATCCCAACAACCGGTTTGTACCACAATGCAGAACCATTCGCTTCTGTTTATGAGTTTTACAGGAGAGGTTGCACCCACAATTTTCATATTATAGCCTAGATTTTTAGTTAGCACTGTTCTGCTGTTAGTTAATTCACTAGTTTCTTACTTAGCACTGCTAGGTGCTGCCAAGACCTATGAGGCCTGTCTGTCATACCTGTGGCAGCCTGCAGTTTGGAGCGCCGCACCCTGTCCGTGTCCTTGAGGTCAAAATCTGCCAAATGACGTCGATGCCGAGAGACCTGCGGTGGGGTATCGAGCAAACTCTCATGTAACTGGTGCACAGCTGGTGTAGTAAACTGACTGGCGTTTTGGCAATAATTGTACTAATAGTAAATACAGAAGTACCATAGTCCCTGCAGGGTGTTAGGATTATACTATTCAAAAATAAGGCAGAGGCCTAGCTACACCTCATCAGTCTGTATGGATGAGGCAGGGCAGACGTGATGATGAGAAGCCAACTAAATTATGTTTCGAAAACTAGAGATTTCACTGCAGGTTGTTGACTGTAGATGTGACCAACTGGAGCCACAGTTCAAGCTTGGGCATGCATGCTGCCATAGGATACATCAGGTTTTCCCAGGATCAATATATTAAGCAAAGATATCATAAAGAGACCTTTATTTTATCAAAATACGATGAATGTTCCTGCTGAGCGTAGCGAGAACTTAGGGAAGTGACCTCAATGTATTAATTTAGCAATGAGACAGTAAGTTCTTAGCAAACATTAGTTCAGACACTTGATTTTTGAACGACCGGAGATTCATGCAAAAGGTGCACCGGTTTGGTGTTGTCCTCAACGTAATGTGAGGAAATACTCGGAGTCGCATTGGTGCATCTACTTTATGTGTCTCAAACTACTACTCACTGACACGAGTAGACTCACGCGCTGGTGGAGACCTGTAGCTACTTACGTGAGAAGAGTTGCTGGCTCGCACAGCTTCTGCACAGCAAGAGAAGACTGCAGTGAGTTGGCTTCTGAGTGGAGAGTAATGCATGCTGGCGACTGGTAACGGCTTAGTTACTGATAGTAATAGGTTAATAGTGGATAAACAAAACCTTTGCAACGACTGGAGGAGTCAAGTTTTGAAGTGTAATGGTGACCAATGAGCTGCAAATGAAGAGTGCAGAGCGTTGTTACTACCAGTACCGTACTCAAGGTGTTGTCGGGAGGCACTGTCAATCTGCTACAACTTCCAAACCCTTTAACGCCGACGTGTGCTCCAGAAATGGCTCATAAACAGTGCTTCTCTCCAGAGCTGACGCGCGATGGAGCCTTCTTGCGAAAGTAATGTAGTGATCTGAACATACTAAGAATAGAACTCTTGCTGCCACCATCTCACCTCACCACCGTCACCACTCACCGTACAGCAGACTCAGCATCACCCTGCAGGAGGCGCTGCTGGAGCAGTTGAGGTGCAGCGCTGCCTGCCTGTACCGCAGGGGAAGGCTGGCGGCTGCGGGCGAGGGCCTGTAATGGACAGGTGTGTGAGAGAGACGGATGGACCTCCTGCCATCGCACCTTGTCTATGCTCCTAGGTGGTCTTGTGACCATGATATGGCCGGTGGTCGCTGCCCACAGCCTGTGTTATGTCTCGGGCTGAGCTGCAATACAAGTCTACCGACGCAGTGCAAGTCTCACTGCTGTTACAACCAAGGACTTCCAGCAGCCGGCTTTCTGCTGCTACTATACTATACACATGCAATGTAGATGCTGTGGTAAAACTCGAAATGACCGATACTAAATAGCTATAAAGCTCTCTGCAACAAGCATGAGTGCCACTACAATTGTAGACTCACAGCAGTTGGTTCCACAGGGTGGACGGGAAGACCCTGCCGCCACTGTCGTCAGTCTCGTAATTGACGTATCCCGAGATCCCTAGGGCGGGGGGCAGCCGCTGGCGCTCCTGTGTGGGGGAAAGAGAGGCACTCTGTCAGTTCTGCGACAACATTCAATGCAATACTGCCAGTGCTGTTGCTCTGTAGACACGAACATCCAGGAAGTACTATCGTTTGTGGATATGAACGGCAGTCAGCTGTTGCCGTAAAGTGGGTACGGCAACACCAAAACGTACCTTACGTAAGACGGTGCGAGAAGGCACCACGTGCTTCAGCCTGTGCAGTATCTTGCTGCTGGTGAGGTCAACACCGGGGGAAATTGGCGCCACCATCGTGAAGGGGGCGGAACTCAGAGCAGCAACAGGCACCTGTAATAGGGCAGTCTTTACTATCTTGTTTTCGTCAGTTGGAATATTGCTATGAGTCTGACGTGAAATTGCTTCTAAAACTCTGATGAAGGTCTAGTCTCTACAACAATGCCCTAGTATGCTCGAGCATGAAGACATTGCTGTGGCAGAGTAGTAAGAGAAATGCGCTGGTCGTTCTGAGATCCAAGGTGAAAACTTAAGATACTTCAGTAGATTGCAGTGTTAGCGCTTATGATAATAACAGCCCAGTACGAGGGCACTGATCTAGCCAGCAATGGCTGAAGGTAAGTCAACTTGGCCGCACCCTCAACTTGGAAACCCAAGCGCAGTGGTTTGTGCTGTGGATATAGACCTACTAGCCCCAGAAGAGTAAGTGTGGCTGCAGCCGACCACGGATCATCAAGATCTAGGGCACCATTTTTGAAGGAAAATTCAAATACCCGCTCCCCTATCCCCTCATCTCTGATGAACGTAAGTACCCCCACGGCAGCTCTGCACGTCCACCACTGATGAGTTAGCACACCTAGATCACCATAGAGCTTGCATGCCTGGGTTTGCCTCGAACCTGCGATACAAAAGGCGTAAGTGCAAAACGTAAGTTTGTTGCTACCCGTGGTAAGTTGGGGGTCACAGTTTTCATTTGAGTCTTTCGTCGCAGAGGCCACAGTTTTGATAATTTGAGGTCGACTGCAGCCTTGCACTTTTCAGAGCTTTAGCGAACCAGTACGAACCAGTACATGTAAATTTCGTAGCAGACGGGCGCGATCGAGGTGAATTTACCTCAACCCTTATCCCAATCGGGAATTTATAGCATTTACCCGATATTAGCGGATAGTAGATACCTCTCACTATTTTCCCATAGGCAGCCGATAAATGTCCATAACCAAATTTCCGATCAGGTAGTCGCAAAGCTATCCTACTGGCTCCAGCTTACAGCGTTGTGAGTTTTCAGCAAGTACCCATAGTTCCTATTATCCAAGTTTAGTTTAAAATTTGCTTCAAAATAGAAAAAATAAATTGCAGAAACCTTTTCGTGACTGGCGATGCTGACGTTGAACTGGAGAGCCGCGTCCTCAGCGGTCCTCCTGAGGGAGGCACCGACAGCCGCACTGGGGAGGCTGATGCTGGCCGTGAGTCGTGCCCCTGCCGCGACTGTAGTGTCCTGCCACGGCACCACAGCCCTCACTGCACTCACCACACTCCACGACACCCTGCACAGTGGTGAGGAGAACATCACACATACTGTGGAAAACTTGCCGGGCTTTGCAAGGCGTACCGTGGTGAACTTCAAATGCTCGCCATATCAACAGTAAAGGTTCCTCCATACCTCTGGCAACATAAAATGACGAACCAAGCTATATGTGTAAAATACGCCCTAAACGTTTTTATCGGATGAAAACGGTTAAACGTGCTATCCGGATTTTTTTTTTGCACAGTAAACGCGTTTTATATAAATAGCTTGGCTCTCCTTTTCATATTAGAATTACGATTCCATATATATCAACCAATATCTCTGAATTTAACTTGCTAGCGTTTGGGTCGTCCAAAAATCTGAGATCGTAAAACAACTTTTGAGGCTGCCACAAATTCTGATAGGGCTGTGACTGTTTGGTTGATCCCAATCGAAAATCTTCTAACGTTTTCTTATAATATTCGATGTAACCTTTACAGACTCCTGACAATAGTACATATATGTTTTCCCAACAGAAATCACCTACAAGTGCTCAGTGCTGCTATGCCAAAGTCACACTGCGCAGTCGCACATACCATTTGAAGCGAGGATGTGTGGCTCACACGTCTTCAATACCACCGTATCTGCGATACGTACTTTAAATGTATATTGGATAGACGTTCGAGCTATTCATCTTTGCAGCAAGTTGTGAGTACCCTACCGGAATTCTTTGTCTCTCTAGAAACTGTCTTATTATTGTAGCTTTTCCTGCCGCCAAAATTCTATCAAGTTCTGAACGCAAGTGTGGCCGTGGCCTTAGCCGTATGAGGAGCTCAGATGACCCTGCCAGACGTAGGACGTGACTCACGTGGTGTTGCCGTCGTACGATATCCTGGCCTCTGGACGCCCTGCGTGGTGGTGGTGGTGCTCCTGCCCCACCGCGGGGACCGTCTTGTAGCGCCCCTCCTGGTAGAACAGCAGTGGGCTGCTGAGGCGCCCCACCACAGGGATGCCCACATCAGTGGGTACCACCACCTCCCGTCTCACGGGGTCCACCAATTTGATAAAATGCACGTTGTGGGGCCCCTGGGGGCGAGGCCCGGTAGCTGTTTCGGAACGGGAGGGAGGGGAGGCGTGAGGATATGTTAGGTGCCACAGCCATACTACAGTGCCGGCAGAGGGCGAATTTTTTCTATTATTTAAAGTAAACTTACAGATATTAATGATTGCAGGGTAGCAACATGTATTTTTATGATCGAAAAATACTTGTTTAATTCTCTACTGCTATTGCATCGAATATTTTTAATGAAACGACGACGGGAAATCACATACAAAATTAATGCAGTGAATGTACTGGCCATGTCTATGTGTTGAAAAATTCAATTTTTCTTAAATTGTGAACCTAGGCAATGAAATTCTACTCAATATATTATAGCCTAAAAAAGCAAAATTTTTGTTTTTGAATCGCAGCCAAAAGAAATAAAGCGGACTCACAATCTAGTGCGGAGTGGTTCCGGTCCGGGACTTGAAGCGGCAGCAGGAGCTGCATGCTGGAGAACATCCTGAACAGCAGCAGGCCGTCCGCTGCTGCACTGTCCGCGCTGGGCCCACCCAGGCCCCTCTGCAGCGATGTTCAGGCCGGTCAGTGTTCAGTATATGAACACAAAGTAGCAGCAGCAGCAGTATGAAAACATTTATTGTGTTCAAATACTGTACAATGAGAGAACAGGTCATAGTGGACACTAGCTGAGCATAATGATTCTGGGAACGCTAGCGACTACTTGTTGTCCTTAGGTCCTTAATAATGAAGAACGTTCGTGTCTTATCCTAACGGGAAGTCAGAAGCATTCATTTGATGTCCACGAATATATAGGAAGCAACTTCGAATAATGTTAACTTTTTCCGGAAGGGGGTTACCGAAAGGGGGATACCGAAAGGGGGTTACCGAAAGGGGGTTACCGAAAGGGGGTTAGGTAAGCAATTGTCTGCCAAAAGCCACTCACCAAAATTTCGCTGAACTCGTTATAGAGCCTCGAAGAACTGCTGCCGTGGCCTGCAGGAGGCCCACCTGCAGCTGTCGGCAGCAGCCTGCCCAGCTGCCACAGGTCGTCACCGTAGAACTGCGCCTGCAATAGTCATGCAAGCGTTACATCCTCGCAGCTGAAGAATTCTCGAGACGGACATATACTTCAGAGGTAAGAAGGAGCAATTCACTACCCAAATATGTATTTTGCTGTTCAGTCGATTGCTTCGCTGGCAGGCCTTTTCTGACCGCCCAGTAGCTGTCGCTTGGGTAAGAGATCACTCAAGTATCAGTACAAATAATCTTGAAATTAGCTAATGCTACGAGCTTACCCCCATAAACCGAAATGGCTCCAAAGCTGATGCCTGGCTACACATACAACTAATTTAGCCACTTGATTTTGAGTCTGACGTACTAGATAACTAAGCGTGAGATAGATATTAATAAAGATACGCAAATATTCATTATTAAATTACACAAAACTGGTGACGTAGGAATGGAGAAACTCCATGATTCTAAGAAACCCCTACGTAACCAGCCCAGCGAGTGAAGAGAACGAAAGAAAGAGAAGATCCGAGATCACAGAATAGCTCTGTGTACAGATCGTTTAAAGCTGCCAATACCCGCACCAGCAAAGACAGAGCCATCAAGACCATTCCAAACATCCACACATGATGAAAAAATGAAAGAGAATACTGGCCCGTACGGCATCGTACCGGTTCCACGGCACTGGTCTCCATCCATTTTGATGTTTCTGCAGCCAAGTAAAACAATTTACTGAGTAGCAAGTAGGTTCGGCAGCGCAGATGAATGAAGAAGACAAACACTGCGCTGACTCGACGCAACTACTCTCTCGGTCAGAAAAACTAGACAGAACTAAAGTCATGTCGCTATTGATTTCCACGCTTGTTTATCATCATTCGCCATGAGCCAGAACGTGGCATGTATGGTGCCAGTGCGGGGTCAGTACGGTGCCTGAATGGTAGCGTTCTGCCACAACATGCATGTACTGGTACCTTACTGATACCATTGACTACGGGCAAAGAATACCAGACACGGAGGCGCAATTCAGAGAGGTGGCAGTACGGTATCTAAACTGGAACGAACCTCCACTACAGGCACTGCGATGCCGTTCATCCTGGCGTCGAGCATAAGGAAGAGGTCCTGCGGCAGAAGCGTCTGTAGGTTGAGCAGCCAGCCGAGCATTGCCTGCGACTGCACCTGCGGACAGCGTTCCGTATTACCAGTAATGTTTACCATCAACGCACGCTAGCCGTCCTGTCATCTTAGTCTCACCTCACTATGCTCATTTGCCCTCTCTGTATCCAATTGACCTCACTGCTTCCTTTTGACCTCACAATTCAACAATAATATGCTTGAGCGCACGTCCACATCACTAGGCTCCTGCTCACCATAGGCGCAGGCGTAATCGTTTGGATGATGCTCAAGAAGGACTGACGCGAGGAAGCAAGCACGGGCCTAAGCAGCGTCAGGGCCTCCTTCGCGTACGTGTTTCTGGGGGAGGAGGTAGGGCAGCGTGACAGCGGGCTGCTTATGTGGGGTAGAGGTCTGGGATGTTATATTACAAAAACGATCACTGACCTTGTCAGTCAGCACCTCACTTGTCGGCAATACTCACTGGACCTGCCAGGCAGCACCCTGCAGTTCAGCAATGGCAGCAGCTGCAGTCAGCAGGAACTCTGCCACAGCACTCGACTCCTCCTGCCACGTTGCACGAGCAGTTCTGCACAAGATAACGAGCTCCAATGAAAATATGATACAAGAAATATGTGGGATCTATGGCGCAACGTGTCCTACTAGGTGCAGCAGGATGGATTCTACCTTCACGTCTGGCCAGGTAACCCCTAACTCCTGCAGACAGTACCTGTGCCACCACGTCCTTTATAACCACGTCTGGACAGATGGCCGAGAGTACCTGTGCTACCTCGTTTGGTCGCCTTGCCCCTCCTACAGACAGTACCTGTGCCACCACGCCTGGTCGGGCTGCCACGCGAGGAGGGTCATAGCAGAAGCCTGCCGAAGCGTTGGGTCCTCCACTAGCGAGGCCAGCACTGGGTCCAGGGCGCGGAACACCTGCGGCACACAGCGCCCAGCGGTTAGCTCACTTCACCAAGATCAGTACAGGTAAAGCAAGATTAGAGTTTACGTATCTGTAAGAGTGTGTGTGTTGAACGGGTATGTTATATCGTACAACCCAAAAATTCCATCCTTCTTACAGTAATGTGTGTAGGAGTGAAGCGCAGCGAAAATGGCGTATGCCAACTGGACGTACTTCATCACTGAGAAAACTATTGTCTCATAAGCAACGCGCCTTCCCGTGTATCGACAGGAAACACCTGCCTTGGCCTATTCGTGCAGTACCAACACTAATGCAACTATTTTCCGTCGGTGACACTAACATGGTCGCTAGTTCTGGAATAACGTACACTTTCTTCAGTCTACCTAATAATGCTCACTGACATATAGCATCACCCAAGCTTGAAAGACAACCTTAGTCCTAAAGTGCGGGGGTGTGGTGTGCGGCATGAGGCTGAGTACTGCGGCAGTTCTGAGCAGTACTGGGGCGTCGGCAGACTGCACCACAGCAGTCACTGCACCCACGGCCTCCTCAGACCTCAGGTGTCCCAGGGCCTGTACCAGTACCAGCTTCTCCATAGTGGAGCTCGTCATCTGACGGGTGGGGACGAAACAGCCATAAGCAAACAGTTGCACCAAACTGCAGAAATTGGTACCAAATGCAAGAGACAATGCCCTAACTGGGGCACGCATACATCCTGGTATCTACGGGGAAGTAAAAGTCACCACTCCCGACTGAGTGATTAATTCTTATATCAGGCAACAGACAGACCAGAAGACCCGTTCTCAGGGGGCAGCTAAGGCATAGGCTCCGGCCCTCTCTCAGTATGGGTCGCTTTGTCAAGATGGCCCTATGCATGGCAACAGCCATGACAATTATGCACTAGCGTACTGTATCTGTCCTACTCCTATGGTTAGTAAGAGTATCCACCAAGTATTGTCCGTTCATAGAAGAGGTCCTGCATGCCCTGCAGATAGTAATATGGAGAGGTATGAGGTAAGTTAATTGTTTGTAGTAAAGACCGTAGACTTTCGAAGAGTGTTATTCTCGCCTCATAGTTATTGATTTGCAAGCAAGATCCGATGCAGTGGGCGTTCTGTGCCATTTGCACATTACATTAAGTGCAAATATATAACACGAGCGTACGCAACCGCGTAATGGCAGTGCCGACAGGTTGTAGAAAAGACGTTCCGCTAACCTCCATAAGCTGCTGGATGAACTGCAGCAGCTCGAGCTGTACAGCACAGTTCTTGTCGTGCTGCTGGCCGTAGAAGTGCTGCTGCTCAGGAGCACACAGGCGCCTCAGCACGGAGCTGGTGGTCAGCACGGCTGTCAGCATGAGCGTCTGGTCGCTGCCGGGGCTGAGGTCAGCAGGCGCAGCACTTCTGCTGGCCAGGCCGCGTACCAAATTCTGCACAACGCAACACAGGCTTAGAATCAAATTAGAAAATTAAACTTTTCGCAATATTTCTTTTTCCTTTCATTAAAGTTAGATGATGACACTGTAAAAGATATGTGGTATTGGGTCTTAAACTGATAGTCCTCTTATATTTGTGTTGGTTGGCACATCAGTGGCCACAGACGTACCGTGAGTTGGCCTTCACAGTAGTGGCCATAGACGTATCAAATCAACAGCTGGCTTGCATTCCAGTGGCTAGACACGTACCATAAGCTGGCCTGCAGACACAGGGGAGAGGAGGGAGGTGGAGAGGCTGGCCAGAGCCACTCGGTCCGCAGGAGCTCGGAGGCGCCGGCTCAGGATGGCCTCAATGACGATCTTGGAGGCAGCTGGGGACCCGCCCAGCGCCAGAGCCGCCAGGTACATCTCCCTGCAGCACGGAAAGCAGTATCTATGCTTACAACTCCCATGGAGTCTGCGTGGGTATAATCAAATGGTAATGATGTGTGTCAATTGCCTCTAGCAGACCTTAGGAGGCCTAAGGTGAATTAATTTTCTTTTTCTTTGCATTTTTGAACATGATAAGTACCGATACTGAGCGTCTTTCTGCAACTGTACATTGCTCAGCGCAAGGCGAGAACTGAGAGCAGGGGGTAAGCTGGTGTGTCCTACACAGTCGCCCCCTAATTATCGAGGCATTGTTAAGTCACTCACCCAGTAATGGATCTTCCGCTTTCTCTCTCCCTCAGAAGGTCCCTTAGGACCCCGTCAGGCAGAGCTCTGGTGATCTCAGCTGCACTGACTATGCGGTCCGCCACTTCGTGAGCAACAGCAGCGCCTCCTTCAGGGGCGGGAGTGTGTGACTTGGAGCCGCTCTCTGCTGGTGGCTCCATGAGGCTGTGGAGCATCGTCTGCGCCTCCGTCAGGTGCTGCAGTAGCTTGCCCTGTGCATTGAGTAACAGTAACCTAATGTTACTGCAACTTGTAGCAGGTGTATCCAGGCCTATATTTGCGGTTCTGCTACAGTCAAACACGCTGTCACGGTGTGCAGTCACTGCTAATAACAACTTTCCTATATAGTGTCGTCCATTGACCGGGCAGAAACCGATACGTTTCTACAGCATACATTTGTAAGCTTTCTGCGGCAGACTCAGCTCTATCCAACCTCGTAGTAACGAAAGATTCATAACACTAATAATTATGACCTAATGTGTGAGACATACCTTGAGATTAGTGAGACATACCTTGAGATTGTGCTGCTCCGAGGAATTGAGTGACAGGCCAGTGAGGTAGAGCTCGGGGTACACTGGAGTGAGCGGATCCTCCTGTTCAGTACAACACGGTAAGTAGCACTGTGTTATATTGTTTGCATTGTGTCACAATATACACTTAGACGTGTGTAAGTGACAGTTCACCCAGTACGTATGTCCTGGGCAATATATGATCCGGAAGAAGGAGAACAAAATTAGTTTGGTCTTCTACCTCCCCGAGATGATACTTACAATGCCGTACGTTTTGCCAACACAGCAGCTTAACTAATTTCACAGAAGTCAAACGAAGCGCTGACAAACATATATGCAGGTAATGCTTGAAGCAGACCTATTTATTTGAAGTAATATTTTGAGCGCTCATGGTAAACAGTATAGGGCTGTCATGAGTCGGAGACTTTTCATGGTAATACAGTACAATAGATATTGCCCTCCTTGTGGCACTGTACGGGCTATCTACGGCCACACTACCCCCCGCAGAATCACAATGATTCTTTCCAGAATTTGGGTCTAGAGCCGATGGCACTCCATAGGATCGCCTTCCCCGGACTCACATTGCCAGCGAACTGCACCCAGTTGACAGCATTGGCGGAGGATCTGGTGAAGGGAGACAACATTTCGAACTTGAGCGTGTTGACGGATCGGAACTGCTGTTGCTGCGGGGGTGTTGGCCTCCTGTAGGCTGTGGTCTCCAGCTCCAAAGTCTGCACACACACACACACTTCGACTTTAGCTAATCTCTTTTTACACAGATTATTAATTTATGGCTCCTGGCTTTAAAACTGTAACATCACAAGTATTAATTCACCGCTTGTAGCCAATAACTATAACAACTTGGTGATGAGCTACACCAGATATTACAAGCGGAAACCTTCCTTGTTTTCAGACAAACTGGAGCAGCAGCAGCAGCAACTCACGCATTACTGGTAGATAGAGATCTACGAGCAGCGCCTGTGCAAGTGTTTTACTTAAACACCAATGATTTTGTGCATCAACATAATATGCTAAATTGTTCACAATTTTGGGACTAAAAACTTCAGTGCCTAAGTTCTTCGTTGCGTAGCACCA
>LQNS02278089.1:6580854-6605699 GCA_001587735.2 Parhyale hawaiensis | reverse complement strand
CTAGACACGTACCATGAGCTGGCCTGCACTTCAGTGGCTAGACACGTACCATGAGCTGGCCTGCACTTCAGTGGCTAGACACGTACCATGAGCTGGCCTGCAGACACAGGAGAGAAGAGGGCGGTAGAGAGGCTGGCCAGAGCCACCCGGTCCGCAGGAGCACGGAGGCGCCGGCTCAGGATGGCCTCAATGACGATCTTGGACGCAGCTGGGGACCCGCCCAGCGCCAGGGCTGCCAGGTACATCTCCCTGCAGCACGGAAAGCAGCATCTGTGCTTACAACTCCCATGGAGTGTGCGTGGGTATAGTCAATTGGTAATGATGTTTGTCAAGTGCCATCAGCAGACTTTAGGAGGCCTAAGGTGAATTTTTTTCTTTGCATTTTGGAACACGGTGAGTGTCGATACTTAGCGTCTTCCTGCAACTGTATATTGCTCTGTGCAAAGTCCTACCCAGTCACCCCGTAATTATCGATGTATTGTTAAGTCACTCACCCAGTAATGGATCCTCCACCTTCTCTCTCCTTCAGAAGGTCTCTTAGGACCCCCTCAGGCAGAGCTCTGGTGATCTCGGCTGCACTGACTATGCGGTCCGCCACTTCATGAGCAACAGCAGCGCCTCCTTCAGGGGCTGGAGTGTGTGACTTGAAGCCGCTCTCTGCTGGTGGCTCCATGAGGCTGTGGAGCATCGTCTGCGCCTCCGTCAGGTGCTGCAGTAGCTTGCCCTGTGCATTGAGTAACAATAACCTAATGTTACTGCAGCTTGTAGCAAGTGTATCCAGCCCTATATTCTCGGTTCTGCTACAGTATTACACACAGTCACAGTGTGCTGTCACTGCCAATAACAACTAGCCCATACAGTGTCGTCCAATGACTGGGCAGAAACAGGTACGTTTCTACAGTATACATTTGTAAGCTTTCTCCCTCAGACTCAGCTCTATCTAACCTCGTAGTAACGAAAGACAAATAACACTCATAATTATGACCAAATGTGTGAGACATACCTTGAGATTGGTGAGACATACATTGAGATTGGTGAGGCATAACTTGAGATTAATGAGCCATACCTTGAGATTGGTGAGACATACATTGAGATTGGTGAGGCATAACTTGAGATTAATGAGCCATACCTTGAGATTGGTGAGACATACTTTGAGATTGGTGAGACATACCTTGAGATTGTGCTGCTCCGAGGAATTGAGTGACAGGCCTGTGAGGTAGTGCTCGGGGTACACTGGAGTGAGCGGATCCTCCTGTTCAGTACAACACGGTAAGTAGCATTGTGGTATGCTGCTTACATTGTGCCATAAATAATATACACATAGACGTGTGTAAGTGACAGTTCACCCGGTACGTCTCTCCTGGGCAATATATGATCCGGAAGAAGGAGAACATAATTAGGTTGGTCTTGAGCAAATATTCTACCTGCCATAACTCCCCGAGATCATACTGACAATACTGCGCATTTTGCCAACACTGCAGTTTAACTAATTTCACAGAAGTGAAATGAAGCGCTGATAAACATATATGCAGGTAATGCTTGAAGCATACCTATTTTATTTGAAGTAATATTTTTGAGCGATCATGGTAAACAGTATAGGGCTGTCATGAGTCGGAGAATTTTCATAGTAATACAGTACAATAGACATTGCCCTCCTTGTGGCACTGTACAGGCTATCTACGACCACCCTAGCTCCCGCAGAATCACAATGATCCTTCCCAGAATTTGGGTCTAGAGCCTATGACACTCCATAGGATCGCCTTTCTCGGACTCACATTGCCAGCAAACTGCACCCAGTTGACAGCATTGGCGGAGGATCTGGTGAAGGGAGACAACATTTCGAACTTGAGCGTGTTGACGGATCGGTACTGCTGTTGCTGCGGGGGTGTTTGCCTCCTGTAGGCTGTGGTCTCCAGCTCCAAGGTCTGCACACACACACCTCGACTTTAGCTAATCTCTTTTTACACAGATTATTAATTTATGGCTCCTGGCTTTAAGACTGTAACATCACAAGTATTAATTCACTGCTTGTAGCCAATAACTATAACAACTTGGTGATGGGCTACACCAGATATTACAAGCGGAAACCTTCCTTGTTTTCAGACGAACTGGAGCAGCAGCAGCAGCAACTCACGCATTACAGGTAGATAGAGATCTACGAGCAGCGCCTGTGCAAGTGTTTTACTTAAACACCAATGATTTTGTGCATCAACATAATATGCTAAATTGTTCACAATTTTGGGACTAAAAACTTCAGTGCCTAAGTTCTTCGTTGCGTAGCACCACGGTTAAAATCTGCAATATCTTTAATCAAGTTCTTCATGGAAGTATCGAGTTTTTCGTCGTCCGGTTGAGCTATCGGGTAAGGCGAGAGGTATTCTGTGAAATCTGTTGTGCTTCCGCTAAGTAGCTCAGACAATTGTGTAGACAGGCATGGGACTGTTGGAGGAGCGGCAGTAGGTAAGTCACAGTAAGAAAGGAGTCTCAGTGGTTCAGATGTTGATGGTATTAACCATTTTAGACTGACGGACTTTTGTGAGACATTGAACAACCATTTGGAACGAAATAGTGAGACTCATTGTATAAGACAGTGTCACAAAGCAATAGCATACGTCTCAGCACACACCACTCGTATTCATCAATCTTCTCGCCTTCTTGTACTGTACCTACTTGTCAAATTTCATTCGCAACCCGCACCTCACCTGGTTGGTCACCACCTGCAGAGTCGCACCAGGGGCGCCCAATGGTCTCATGTTGGCCGTACTCTCCACCTGCCCCCACTCCAGGCGGAGGTTATGGGAGTGGCGTGGATCATTTTCGCCTCTCAGGATCAGCCGCGCCAGAGACGACTGGAAGAAGAATTTATTATCGGAGCTCCTGGAATGATTCTTCTCACCGTAAGAATTGGAAGTCGTGAACAGTAACGGTCTCTCAAAGCAATTGTTGAGGTCTGGAGATCGCTGCAGGACATAAAGATACTCTGATATTTTAGGCCAGGAACCATCCCTCGACTTGCCCGCCCGCTGCTGGATGTCTCGCTCTGGAATCTTGTGCTTCAACCTCTCAGAAGCAGGAGCAGGGGACAACACGTACCTGGCGCAGTGAGGAGCCTGATGAACTTTTTTAGCTTTCGTGGATTCTCACGAGCACCGAAATAGACTTGAGTTACGCCTGCCAACACTCGTTCATAGGCTTTGCTTGTTGAAAATCTACCACATGCTCTGCAGGACAAATACGCTAAGCTATACGTATAATTAACCATGTTTCCCAAGATGATCATAAGTGAACGGTTTAGATAGCACTGTTTCCACAAAAACCAAGGGTAAAGTATTAATTGAATCAATATATGTATTTGCCAAGCAGGAACAGGATCCGTAGAGGCGGTATTCTACCTCACACTACAGGCACAACACCCCGACTTACTGTACAAGGCAGGACCCGTAGACGGTGTCCTCCCTCAAGGAGAAGGCGGTGGGCTGCAGTGGAGCTCGGCCAGAGTGTCGCAGGAGCCGATTGGTCCGAAGGTCTGAGTAGGATCGCTTGAGTAGATGTTCCGTGGTGGGGACGATACGCAGCAGACCAGCCACTGCCTTGCGAACGTTGGTGATCCACAGGGGCTCGTGCTGGTCTACCTCCAGCAGCGGCTGCGGGGGTCACATCTTTTGAAGCTTATATGTCGTACAACCGTGCTGTGGCTATGATGTACACACGATGTATGTGCTGTAGCTATGCCTTGGTATACACGATATCTATGACTTCCTCATATGCAATGGGTGACAGTGTCAGATTTTGTTGGCCCTACACTTGTTGAGAAAATGAATTTTTTTTTCAATTGGTTGCGTACTGTTCGTCAGTTGGCAAACTATGACCAGAAGAATAAATAGTACCTATGTACACAATATATGTGAAACTCAATTTCAAACGAATTCCGCCGTCGTAAAGCCCAACAGATAGAAGGCGTTATGATCACGAATCGAATGGAAATAAGACGGAAGATACCGGAGTGCAAATTCAAGATTACGCTACTTTTTAGGACCACGCTACTAGTGACGGGAACGTAGGAATGAAATAGTACTGGGAGGGGCTTCGAAATTTTATTTGACGAGAGGTAGAAGCAATGTCACTTTGTAGAATCATTTATTTTTGCTGAGGATAAAACATTTTTCCCATCTTCGAATGCGAAGGAAAAGAAAAGATCTATAACATCATGACGAGGCTAATCAATACTGATCCACGGGCAAATTTCCCTTTTTTCAGGGGGACAACTACACGAAAAATTTACGCATATCTCTATGTATTCAGCCTAAGATAAACGTTGGGAGAGCTAAATATACTAGATCATAGGTCTGAAACAATGCACCCAGATAATGTTTTCCAGCGGACGTATGCGTCCACCCAGTGCGCCATCTTGTGGATACCGGTCCCGGCCCTACGCCACCCACCGGAGGTACGCACGTTTCTGCTGAGGCGGAAGCTGACGCGGAAGGGACGGTGGAAGGCGGCCTCAATGTCAGGGGCGAGGGCCTCGTGGGGAGGCTCAGGAGGCTGCCTGCAGGCCACCTCGCCGTGATGGCTGCCCACTCGACTGTTGCTGAACTGCGGACACACAGACACATATCACGTGGGTGCTAGTAGGTCTCCTATGAAAGCTGGTTCCACCTGCTCACGTGGGTGCTACAAGGTCTAATGTAAAAAAGGAAAAAAGTGTAACGCTGTAACATGAGGGCTAATTATATGTGTTTCTGAATATCTCATTTGACTGTATATATGGGGAGAAGTTTCAACGATAGCTGTATTAAGTCTATATTTGTTTCAGATGATGTGAGCAGTTTTTCTACTGAACATAATGTCGCTGTCATCGCCTCTATTGGTCAGTAGACTTGCCTGCACGATGGCCGCACTGCTGCTGATGGTGTCCACGGAGACCGTTGTGGCTATGGTGGCCATGGCGCTCTGAGTGCCTGCGGCTGGTACCAACCCTGCTACTGTAGCTTGGTACTGGTACTGATACGACAGCGGGTACTGCAGGCCCACTGCACAGCCTGCCACAGAGGGATACTGTGATGTATCTTACACACGGTAAGCGTCTGACACTTGTGTGTTGAGTATATAGAGTGGGGACATGCGTATAGTGTGGGGACATGCGTATAGTGTGGGGACATGCGTACACCATCATGTGACACTCACCTGCGCAGAGTAGCAGCAGAAGTAGGAGATGTGGCTGACATCCTGTGGTGGCCATGTGAGCAAGTGTTACACACCCTCAGTAGCAGGACTGTGGCACTGGATCCTCTGCAGCAGACTTGTGGCACAAGCGCCTCAGCAGCAGGACTGTGACACTGGATCCTCTGCAGCGGACTGTGGCACTGGATCCTCTGCAGGAGACTTGTGGCACAAGAGCCTCAGCAGCAGGACTGTGGCACTGGATCCTCTGCAGCAGACTAGTGGCACAAGAGCCTCAGCACAGGACTGCGGCACTGGATCCTCTGCAGCAGGACTGTGGCACTGGATCCTCTGCAGCAGACTTGTGGCACAAGCGCCTCAGCAGCAGGACTGTGACACTGGATCCTCTGCAGCAGACTTATGGCACAAGAGCCTTAGCAGCAGGACTGCGGCACTGGATCCTCTGCAGCAGGACTGTGGCACTGGATCCTCTCCAGCAGGACTGGGGCACTGGAACCTCTGCAGCAGCAAGAATATGTTCAGCTGTTGCAGGACGATGTCTCAGTTGTGCTGCACGACAGAATACGACTGCTGCGTACGGTTTCAAAGTGACTTACTTTTGCCTGTCACAGCTGTGACAGCTTTGCTGCAGCATTACTGCTGTCAGACTTGCAGCATGCCCTCCAGCTGTGACACACTTGTCGCAGGACCCAATGCTCTGGCAGCACAGGATGCTGCTATGGCAGCATCACTGCACAACGTTGCCACTAGCCCTAGATGAGACTAGAGCACTCTGAGAGCGCATACCTACGCCAAGCAAGGCAGGCAACGGCTACGAAAAGTTAAAGTTGGTTCTGAACCATGATTTTCTTTGCATAAGCACCAAAATCTAATTATTTGTGCCCTTTAATAGTGTTAACAGCCTCAGTATTTTTTTTTTTAAGATCCGTTCCTAACTTTTTGAGTTATGCTGCTAACAAATATGAGTCAAAAATACAAACTAACCAACCAATCTGCACCAAAATTTAATCATTTATGTCTTTTAATAACAATTCCTATAAATTTCATAATGATCCATTCACTGTTTTTTGCGTTATTATATTAAAAAGTATAAAATTAAAGACAGTGACAAACGAACGAATGAACAAACGGATCATAATAAATTTGGGTATTTACTGTTCGTAGTATACCTAACAACTCATGTAAATTTCATAAAAATCTCTCCGTAACTTTTTGAGTTATAGCATTGAAAAAAGTGAGGCAGACAAACAATGAAACAAACAAACGGATGGACAGATCTTCACCAAAAGTTAATCATCTGCTCCTCTTAACATACTTAACAATACCCGTAAATTTCATCAAAAATCAGCTCAAAACTTTTGAGTTATGTTGATGACAGATAGACGGACAGCAAGACCGACAGACCCAACGAAAACATAACCTCCTTGGCGGAGGTAAATATCAGCAGTATTGTAGTCACAAGCCCATACACTGTCGCAGATGTATCTACATTGGAAATGACACTAGAAAAGACTCAATTCCTGTATGAAACGAACATTTGCAGGCCAGAAATGCAAGTTTCTAAAAACGTCACTGTAGGTAGAACACAATATGTATGCGCCGTACTTTTCCTGTCACCCACTTCTCAAGTCCGACCAATAGTTTCACATGATTTTCGAGACTCAGGTAGACAGTCACTTAAATGTTTATAGCTATTATTCTACGAATAATAACATAGAAGGTAGATAGCACGTCAAAATTCACACCTCCTCACGCTGCTGTGTAAGACTGGCAAAGACTCGCGTCTGACAGGAGCAGTGGGGAGTCGGTATAGGGGGCACTGACCCTCCAACAAGGAGGGATCAGGTACCCTGGTGACATATCGAGTGGTTACAGGACAGGGATCAGCTCACACGTGTGTCTGTCGGTGAGACCATAGGTGTCTGACCAGGTGCTTACTGCGGCAGTATGAGACAGGTCATGTGGCACGTGTGTCACACATGCCGTTTGTGTTGTAGCTGCCGCATAGTCTCCATATTGGCTGCCATACCGCCTGAAGGTGGGCTGCCAGACTGCTGTAGTTGGGATGGAAGACTAGGGTCTGTGGTCTGCCATACTGTGGTGCGTAGTCTGGCACACTTCAATGTATGAGCTACCGGACTGTAATGTGAGGGATGTCTGACTGTAGCGATAAGCTGCAAAAATGTAGAGTGTAACATGCCCGATTACAGTTTGTGGGCTACCAGTCTACAGTATTAAGCCTGCTACTTTACAGTGTATGGTTGCCAGACTGTAGAGCGCAAGTTTCCAGAGCGTAGTGTGTGGGATGCCATAGTGTAGTGAATTGGCTGCCAGAGAGCGTAGAGCGTGCGCTGCCAGATTACAGAAGGTGAGATGCCCGACAGTTGAGAGTGCCTTGTCAAATTGCAGTGTTCGGGCTGCCAGACTGCAGTGTGTGTGTGGGCTGTCCGACGTTGGGTTGTAGCCGGCCACATTTCAGTTTTTGGGCTGCCCAACTAGCTGTACTACAGACGCTATGCTGACTGCCAGACTGTTGGTTGCGCGCTGCCAGACTGTAAAAATTGAACCCACGGCAGCTCTGCACCTCGGAATTGATTGTAAAAAGTTGAATTTGAGGCCGTGATGAGGGATGCACACGAGCTTTTTAGCTTTCACAGATCAGATGTAAACTTACACTGAAATGGTCACATCGAGAGGGATTTTCTCGTTAGCGCAGGGCAGCCTTATTGCTATGGACCTCCGGAAGACCAATCTCTGCGGTGCTTTACTATAAAATTATAGGAGCTACCAGACAAGTCTCGAGGGCCAGCCCCAGTGTGGGTGAAAGTATCAGTAGTTGCAGCGTGGAGGACTTTCGAAATGTATCTCGTGTACTGCAGCACCTGGTACACACAGCTTCTGTGGTACACAGCCTCAGTAGTACACAGCCTTTGTGGCACTGCGCCTCTGAAAGAATGCATAAGATATATACTGTACCTCTGTTGCAGGAATATGCTCATATGCCTATAAATAAAATAAATCACATAGGGAGACATAGCCTTGGCTTTGGTACCTCCCTAAATGAGATGGTCGGGCCTGTTAGTTTGACTATAGCCAGCTAACTAATCTACTGGCCAAATCCATAACGCCAGAACTCGAATAACTCGGAGGAACATTGCCAAAATTATTATCAGCTTGCGGTGTGTTAACTTTGATGTCTCATAATAACGCGTAACCTCAAAAGGGTTAGCATGGAACTATTTGTACGTTGTGATTTCTCTGTAAAGTGTACGTACACAAGCAATTCCTTAGTTTGTACTAACGCAGAAAGATAGTAAGTGCCTCCATGAGCATAACAGTGCACACTATAACTGACTTATGCCCCGAAGTATGCTGGAATGCGAGCAGGAAAAATGATTACCTCAACAAAACCTCTGTTTACTTTTCTCTCTTCCTTGATGTGCTGAGAATTAAGCAATCGCTTCCTTTTCGTTTGACCGTCTTGAGCTCTGAGCCAATCAATAAGCTTTGCTGGGGGAAGGAAGTGAATTCAATAGTCATACAACGGGTGCGCAGCACATCGGACGGCTTTGATTTTAACTTTTTCTGAGCTGCGGACCCCTTGTTGTTGAGCGAATGGATTAAACTTTCCTTCTAATACTGATGGGGGATAGGAAAGATCAACCAACCAATACACGAATCTTCTAGTTAACCTCACTGCTCATTGATATTCAGTGGGATGATAGTAGTTCCGGATCCAGTTTTCTCACGCTGTATGAAAGGAATTTATTTAGTTTCTACAATAGTCGATATAAAACAATCGCTGTGAGTATATATGATCTGAAGCACCCAAAGTTGATGGCAGTTGTACTGGTAAATCAGTTATTCGCTGTTATCGAACTTTTATGTCTAGTATCTAGCAGTACTATTAGCTGTAGAACTACTACTAGCAAGCTAACTCTGAAAATATTAGACAATGCTATTTTTATCAAATGTGTGCTTTTTAGAGTCGTATTTGTTTCTGTTTGAGAGCATATCAGTACCGATGTTGTTGTTTTTATAATATTATGGAGACCAGCTGCACATCACCACCCCAGGCTGCAGTAGCAGTACAACATCACTACCACCAGCAGCACAACATCACTACCACCAGCAGCACAACATCACCACCACCAGCAGCAAAACATCGCCACCGCCAGCAGCATAAAATCCCTGCCACCAACAGCACAACATCACCACCACCAGCAGCACAACATCACTACCACCAGCAGCACCTCACCACCACCAGCAGCAAAACATCACCACCACCAGCAGCAGCAGCACAACATCACTACCACCAGCAGCACAACATCACTACCACCAACAGCACCTCACCACCCCCACCACCAGCAAAACATCAAGACCGTCACCAGCAGAAAAACATTGCCACCGCCAGCAGCACAACATCACTAGCAGCACAACATCACTTCCACCAGTAGCACAACATCGCCACCACCAACAGCGCAACATCACCACCAGCAGCACAACATCACCACCATCAGCACAACATCACCACCACCAGCAGCACAATATCACTACCACCAGCAGCACCTCACCACCACCGGGAGCAAAACATCACCACCACCAGCAGCAGTACAACATCACCACCACCACCAGCAGCAAAACATCACCAGCAGCAGCACAACATCACCACCACCAGCAGCACAACATCACCACCACCAGCAGCATAACATCACCACCAAAAGCAGTACAACATCACCACCACCAGCAGCACAACATCACCACCACCAGCAGCGCAACATCACCACCAACAGCAGTACAACATCACCACCACCAGCAGCAAAACATCACCAGCAACAGCACAACATCCCCACCACCAGCAGCAGCACAACATCACCACCACCACCAGCAGCACAACATCACCACCACCACCAGCAGCTCAACATCACCACCACCACCACCAGCGCAAGATCAGCATAACCAGCACATCACCAGCAGGCTTCGCTCGCTCGATTAGCTCCGCTTGAAAGAAGTATTGATTTTTGAGGAGCAGCCCCCACACCGCCCTACGCTGTGTCTTGCAGACACTCCCTTGCTCAGGGCAGACCAGACAGTCACAGCCACTCTTATGCTCAGGGCAGACCAGAAAGCTACAGACTCTCCAATGCTCAGGGCAGACCAGGAGGCTACAGACTCTCTCATGTTCAGGGCAGACCAGACAACCAAAGACACTCCAATGCACAGGGCAGACCAGGAGGCTGCAGACACTCCCATGTTCAGCGCAGACCAGGCAGCCACTGATCCTCTAATGCTCAGGGCAGATCAGGCAGTTACAAACGCTTCCATTTCTAGGACAGACCAGGCAATTGCAGACATTCCCATGAACCGGGCAAACAAGACAGACAAGTGCGCTTCTATAGAAAGGGCAGACCTTGAGTTTTCAATGCTCAAGGCAGACCAAGCAATTCTGGGCGTTGCCGTAAACCGGACAGACTAAGCCGTTACTGATTATTCTATGCTCAGGGCAGACTAGGCAGTTGCAGACTCTCCAACGTTTACGGCAGACCCGTCTGTGACAGACTCCCATACTCTGAGGGCAGACCAGGCAACTACAGACGGTCTCATGTTAAATACAGACCCGGCGGCTCACCACAGCCTCCACCACTCGAGCCTCCGCTCTTCACAAGCGTTGACAAATCAGCGGTCGGCGCTTAAACGCGCGGTTTTATTATCGATACATCACATGTCCTTCTCAAGTACGCGCGGCCGTCCCGCGCACGCGGTGCGGTGGCAATGGCGGCGCGTGGCCATTGTGTGGGCCACGTGCGGGCGATGGACGGTTCCGCGCCGCACCAACCGTAGCGCCCGATATACGCCGAACTTACGACCCTCCGGCGCAGGCGCGGTGTATCCTCGGACCCACACACTTGCACTGCGGTGACACGTCAGATTACTGCTACTTCACGTGATCGACAGCGCAAGAATTACACACACATTTGGGCACACACAACAACCGGAGCCAGGCTGAGGTTTGCAGGCTCCTTTGATTCTTTTGATTGAAATGTGAGAGTGACGGCCGCCGGTTAGAGGCGGTGGAGAGGGGAGGGCCGGCGCGTGTGGGAATGCCAGTGGCATATTTGTAGTCATCTCAGGCAATAAGAGTTTATGATTTATTTAGCCGACAGGCGACCATATTTAGATTGATCACGGTACACAGGCATACCGAGTTTTTTATTAGTCATTGTTAGCATTCTAATGTTCTTGCATTGTTGCAAACGCGAACGAAGGCACTGAAATCACTGCTACCAAGTGGCTATTATCATGGTTTTCCTTGCAGATGATATAATAAGTGCTATGACATCACCAAATGTTAAAATCAAGGCAATTATCGCCCCATAGGAGTAGCTACTTCACTTTTGTATCAGCAGATATACATAGTATTAGAGAGACAAGCGTCAGCGCACATGACGACCGTAAATAACCAGTTTGGTTTTAAAGCTAAACAAGGAACAGAAATATTTATAACTTACTGATACCGACTGTGAGCATTTCATTGACATTCGATTTCCTTTGTACGACTACATATGACCGAATCTACCACCCTCTATATATGTGTATGGTTGAATAAGCAAATACCCCATTGCTTTTTTAAGACCCTCAAGTATCTCTGAAATGTTTGCTCGATGGGGATCACCAGCTTCGGTACGGCCAATACCATTGTACAGAGAGGGTTGTTTTTGCAGGTTCACTTCAGTAATTTACTCTAACTGATTCTCACCAAATATATAATAATTATGTTTAGCTGGAGTAGAGTGTTTTATAAACAGAACAGCAGTAAATGGATGCACAGTTACACTGTCTGCATGTACGTTAAGCCTAGTAAAGCCCGCCCACCGACAGATACTCTTCTCACTGGTGTAAAATCCACTTATGTAATAAACAGCTACTCATATGTGGGTCAGAAAATAGCTAATAGTTTTTTCTATAAAGGTGATATTGAGGAGGAAACACAAAATCTTCAAGTATGTAGTTGGCAACATGTTAATGAGAAAGTTTGATTATTATTCCGTTCAGGTTACACCTTAGCTGTCACGAAGGTACTGCTACTCAACGTGCTGCAACTCGTGTTTGTCGAAATAATAACAAAAATCCATTGAGGGCTAAATTGTAGCCTATAACAACATATTTTACAAGCTTATGAATATGCCGAGGTCAACAAGTGTAAACTTGATATATCTTTAAAAGTGTACTGACTGCAAGGTCAGAAAATATGCGACCATTCCTGAATTCAGGTTAGATAAATGTGATATAGTATTGCTAAATATTATGTGCAACAGTCGTGGCTACTTACCATTTAATTCGAGGCTACCACCAATTAATTGCAGCGCATACAAACACGGGCGAAACTGCAGTCTAGTATACTGTAGATTTAAAATGAAAACGTTTTACTGTCTTTGTGTATAATTTATTTGTAGTGATAAGCCAGATTTCGTCTATTGTAAAACATGACGTCACAAAGTCCCGGACGAGTATATATAAATAGTACAGATTATGTTGTTATTAATTCCATTATTAAACGGTCTGGTCTCATTTGCAGGGCAGATTTCAGGTTCGCGGCCAAAGATGCTGACCAACCAACCAACCAACAAACCAACCAACGAACCAACCAACGAACCAACCAACGAACCAACCAACCAACCAACCAACCAACAAACCAACCAACGAACCAACCAACGAACCAACCAACGAACCAACCAACCAACAAACCAACCAACGAACCAACCAACGAACCAACCAACGAACCAACCAACCAACCAACCAACCAACCAACCAACCAACAAACCAACCAACGAACCAACCAACGAACCAACCAACGAACCAACCAACAAACAAACCAACGAAACAACCAACAAGAGAAGCGAGAGCAGCGGTCATGTCCCGGAGTTTATTTGGTGCTTGGTGACAGACAGACAGACAAGGAGGGGATCAGTTGTTACCTCATTGAGCTGCTGCATGACATTTGGTGCACTGCAGCAGCTGTTGCACAGCACGCACTCATTTGCAGCAATGTGCAAATGTAAAATGCCAGCTGAGACCACGGCAGCAGGACCAGAAGCAGGCCCTGCAGCACCTGGCAGCAGCAGGGTGACGAGCTCATTAGCAGCAATTGCGGTGTCGTGCGGTGCGACCTGAGATGCGCAGCAGCAGGAGCAGCACCGACCCCCCGGGGAGCCCCCGCGACACCTGATCCAATTCAGACCCTGCACGGATGTCATCTGATCCTACGGGCCTGTGCTGCCTGCGTCTGTGCAACTGAGGGTACACACCTCGTGGTGCTGATTGTAGAAGGGTACATGCTGTACATTTTGATGCTGATGGTACAAACTCAGTGATCCTGAGAGTACATACACCGTGCCAACTGAGGGTACACACCCCGTGCTGCTGAGGGTAGACTGCCCGCGTTCCTGAGGGTACCTACCGTGTGCTACAAAGAATACTCACCCCATGCTGCTGAGAGTACACACTCCGTGTAGATGAGGGTACACGTACACGTCCCATACTTCTGAGGGCACACCACATCGGGAGATTCAACGTACACACCCAGCTTTACTGGGGTACCCACTCTGTGATGCTAAGGGTGCCGTATTGTGTTACTGTGGGCGTATCTCTTCTCAATTTAAATACTGCAGAAAAATATTTATCCGTTACGAAAGTCTCACATTCTCACGGGCAGCCATCTTCACCTCCAATTTCAGCCTCCAGCCTCTCCTGCAGCCTCCGGTGAGGATGACGTCCCAGCCCTCTCACCTCACCGCTGAGCCCTCAGCTCAGTGGCATGCGTAGTTTGCACAACTCCTTACGACATTCCTCACCTGACAGCCGAGCGGCTTAGTTGCCTGTGGCACGCGGCCGCTGCTGAGCGGCCCTCCAAAAAACTTATTTTTGGTTAGAGGGCAGCGGGCGGCGGCCGGTTGTGTGCCTTCCAATTAGGATTAGCGAGGCTAGCTATGGGTGCGTAGTGGGGGCTCTCTGGTGCCTGTCAATTATATAACCTGCATAACGGCCAGACGCTGACTATCCTTTGGAGTAAATCCCTAGCCCAATTGCCAATTTTCTTCCCGTGCTCGCCCTAAAGCAGGATACCTAAGTGACCTCACAGAGTACGCCTAATCAACATGTTGCGCTCAGCATCTTGCCGAAGCAATGTATTTTGATTTGAATATTCAAGTAACAATATCAAAAATGAGTTTGATGGTCTCTAACGTCCTTAATAAACAAATAAATTCCTTTCCATCACATGTAGCGGAGTCGCAGTCAAAGGGAGTTCGGCGAAATTCGTAACGCGCACAATATCTCTACTCGAAATATGTCTCTTTTTTATATGTTAAACCAGCATGTATGGGCAAATGCTACTTGAGTCGTATTTAACGGGTGAACACTGACTTTACAGGAGTGTAATTATGCAAATAAATTGTAAATCTGCTCACACATGTAAGCATTAGGAATTATATCTTTTAGAATCAATACCTCTGCAGGGCTTTGCGCCTCTATTGTAATCAGCGCTGAATCCGCATGAAAAAATACGTTTTTTAATTCTGTGTTGCCTGACAGCAACTCGGAGCTAACTGACAGCAGCTCTGTGTTGCCTGACAGCAACTCGGAGCTGACTGACAGCAGCTTGGAGCTGACTGACAGCAGCTTGGAGCTGACTGACAGCAGCTTGGAGCTGACTGACAGCAGCTTGGAGCTGACTGACAGCAGCTCGGAGGTGACTGACAGCAGCTCTGCGCTGCCTGGCAGCAACTCTGCCCACTGTTCTCTAGAGCTTCTCTGTGTATAAAGAAACACAAGGCGCTGAAAGACAGATGAAACTATACCATAGATAACCTGAGGATAAGAGTAGTCACCTTGACTGTACCCTCTACTGCGACACCCACATACACTGGTTCATGCTGCAGATACTGGCCCCAGAAGATATCGCTGCAGCCGGCCACGGGTCGCTAAGAACTATGGCACCGAAACGGAAGGTTCAACGACCCGAGACCTCCTTCCCTCACATTCTTGGTCAGGCAAGAGCCCCACCCAGCTCCGTATACCAGGCAATTGCCGACTCATCACTCCGGATGCCCCAAAGATTGCTCGTCAGGCTTGTAGCTCGATCCTGGTACCTCTAGCACAGACGTCAGGCACCCATGGCATGCTGCTGCTGTTGTGGGTAGAGAGGGTTCTGACTCAGAGTACTGAGAGTGCTGCCTGAGGGTACTGAGGATACCGCCTCAGGGTATGTTGACCTGCTGAACCTTAGCACTTCAACAGAGATGCTGCAGCAGGTACGCAGTAGCAGGACCTGCTGCATCACAAGGCCCCCTGCGGACCCCATCAGAAGACAGCAGGGCGCCAGAGGGCCGCCACAGGCCTGGCACAAGACCGCCACACAGCCCATTTCTGCCCGCCACAGGACGTCTGTACAAATTACATACCGGTGCAGTACTCGCAGGGCAGCTCCACTGATGCCAGCAGCTACTGGATCTGCTGGTCCTGTATCATCTCTGCATGCAGTCCCGGCTGGGGCGTGGGAATACTTCTGATGTATTCGGAAAATGTATTTTGTATAGTGTGTCGGACTCATACAGACCGAGGTATTTGCGTCATTAAGCACAGTGCGTACGTGTGGCGCAGTTCGTCCTGACAACTTGCACCGCGCATTTCGGACTGCGCATCTGGTGCAGCCCAAGCAACCCATATGCGTCATACAACTGCCTATTGTATCATAGTATAATAACGCTATTATACCTTGCGATACATTTATCTTATGCCGACTGATAAATACATGATATCATCAGCCCAAGTACGCAATAGTTAAAACAATTTAAGTTAAGCTGGCGCTGTCTGATTTTTGCTATCAACAGACTCGGAATTCGGTTTCTAGTTATCGTGTATTGTGGATAAGGATAATTGAAACTCATAATCTGTAGACATCAGTAATGAAAACAGATAAGAATCTCAGTTACAGGTATTCCAGGGCATCGCTTATAGTATGCTTGATATGAATTACCTACCAATTTTTTAAGAGGAAACTGATGTAAATAAATTTTCCCATCGAGCTCTGTTAATCGGAGCACATCGGTTTGCTACAGCTAGGAACTACAGCTACATTTCTAACAGCGTAGTTAGAATGAAACACAGAAACTAGAGCACTCTGAGAGCGCATACCTCCGGCAAGCAAGGCAACGGCCGGTAACAAAAAATTAAAATTGGCTCTGAGACTATTATTTTCTCTGTATCAACACCAAAATTTAATCATTTGTGCCTTCAATAGTGTTAACAGCTTCAGTAAATTTTTTTGAAGATCCGTTCATAACTTTTTCAGTTATGCTGTTAACAAGCATTATGACAAACATGAGTCAAACATACAAAGGAACAAACCGATCTGCGCCAAAATTTAATCATTTATGTTTTTGAACATTACTAACAACTCCTATAAATTTCGTGAAGCTCCATTAATTATTACCTCTGCCAAGAAGGTTATGTTTTCGTCAGGTTTGTCTGTCTGTCAGTCTGCCTGTCATCAAGATAACTCAGAAAGTTATGGACCGATTTTGACGAAATTCACAGAGATTGTTAGGCATATTAGGAGCAACAGGCTGAGTTGAGTTAGGTTTATTACACTCAGATATACATTAAAATACTGAAGACTTTTCATATTACAATAAACATACAGTAATATATCTGCATAACCTTTAGAAAAGTTGTGAAACATTTTGGGAAACAAATAATTGTTATACTAGTAAAGTTACATGACACGATCTTTATACCGTTGTTTAAAGGCGTTATTAGATATAGAATCTAATAGGTGCGTTAGTATTCTATTAACAAGAGACGCTGTTTGAAAATAGTCGACCTTTTTTCAACGTCAACACTCACATTTGGAAGATTGAGAATGGAGCGTCTCATCTCATAGTTTTGTTGGGAATGAGTGAGCCGTAAAACTGTTAAGAAATAACAGGATAATTATGTATGAGTGAACGGAAAAATGCAAGTAGCGAATAATTAAACACATCATGAAATTGCAACATCCGTAACTTGCGGTACATATCATTACGGCTCATTAACAGTATGATATTACTGTCTCGTTTAACACGAACTATTCGTCTTAGCATTTTATTTTGTACAACATCTAATTTGCTTCTGTAACAATGAGGGGCTGTACCCCAGACTATAAAATTTTGAATTAACAAAGAATAGGCTAATGAATAATAAATTTGTTTCAACGAATCACAATTGACATAATTAGACACCGCACATATTACACCATGAACTCTGCTGACCTTACGCCCTAAATCTTCATTGTGGGATTTAAAGCACAGTTTATCATTAAGACTCAAACCAAGATATCGAAGCTAAGACACCCAATCCAATTTTTTACCATTGAAATGAATCGTCGGTAATTCAGGACGAGAACATGGAGTGAATATCATTAGCTTAGTTTTCCCCTCATGGGCAATCTATCTATTTTGAGTTAACCATTTTGACAATTTACTTTAAAATTTTTGAGTATCAGTTATGGCCCATAGAAAATTGCATCTGTTGGTATAGAACACTGCATCATCAGCAGACAGAACACACTTCATGCCAAGGGTAGTTATATCATTAAGAAAAATGTTGAAAAGCAACGGTCCAAGTACGCTTCCTTGAGAGGACTCCAATTTTAATAGGTAAAACTTGAGATTTAACGGTATTACATAGTACATATTGGTCACGGTGGGATAAGTAGTTTGCTAATAATGCATCAGCAAATGCATTACCATACTATTCGTATCGTCACAAAAATTTGTTTTTCTGCTCTTCATAATATACCTAACAACTCATGTAAATTTCATATAAATCCGCCCATAACTTTTTGAGTTATAACATGGAGAAAAATGAGGCAGACAAATATACAAACAAGCAAAGAGAGGGACGGATCTTCACCAAAAGTCAATCATCTGTCTCTCTTAACATACCTAGCAATCCCTGTAAATTTCGTCAAAATTCGTCCATAACTTTTTGAGTTATAACATGGAGAGAAATGAGGCAGACAAATAAACAAACAAACAAACAGAGGACGGATCTTCACCAAAAGTCAGTCATCTGTCTCTCTTAGCATACCTAGCAATCCCTGTAAATTTCGTCAAAATTCGTCTATAACTTTTTGAGTTATAACATGGAGAGAAATGAGGCAGACAAATAAACAAACAAACAAACAAACAGAGGAACGGATCTTCACCAAAAGTCAATCATCTGTCTCTCTTAACATACCTAGCAATCCCTGTAAATTTCGTCAAAATTCGTCCATAACAACGAAATTATTTCTTCCGTGGCGGAGGTGATAACAAGACAAGCATTCTGTGAGCGCATGCCTCCCCGAAGCAAGGCAATTTTAATTAATAAGTCATATTGGTCGTGGAACTAGTTATCTATCATCACCGAAAATTGGTTAAAATTTGTGCCTCTTATACTATTTTATGTAATTCTCTTGAAGATCACCTAATAACTTTTCAAATTATGTGCTGGCAAGCACTGAGAAAAACATTTAGACATACACACAAACGCACAAACCGATCATCACCAAAACAAGGTCATTTATTTGTGCCTTTTTAACATTTCTAAAACATATTGCTGATTTTATGAAGATCCGTCCACAAGTTTTTATATTATGTTATGAATAACACAAGAACCAAGTAAAAGACAACCAAACAAACGAGCTGACAGATTATCACAAAAATCCGGTCAGTTGCACTTTGTCACAGTCCCAATCCCTGTAAGTTTCATGAAAATCCGTTCATAACTGTTTCAGTTATGTAACCAAGAAAAAAAGCAAACAAACAGTTAGAAGGATCTTCATCAAAAGTTCCTCCAAACATACTTAACAGTCTCTGTAAAATTCATAATGATCCGCCCGTAAATTTTTGAGTCATCGATTTTGATGCACGACAGATGAATAGACAAAGAGATGGTCAAACTCCGCCAAGGACGTTACGTCCTTGGCACAGACAAAGTTTAAGTTGAGCAAAATGTGCAACCATGATTGTAGTTCGTGATGACCCAATGCGCCTGATTTCACAAATAAAAATTAATTGTTCAAGAAACGGCACCATATTCCAGTTGGTTAAGCTTATAGATTAGATTAGATAGGCGGCAGTAGACGAACCAAAAGGCTCATTCCCAAAGAGACACCGGGACTTACACCCCGGCCCTCTATGAGCTATTGCCATTATGTTAGTAGGATGTAGAGGAATGGAGAAACGAGAGGACAAAAACTGGAAGACGAAAGAGAAAAAATAAAGGAGAAATAAAAAAGAGGTGGGGGAAGAATCTACGCCAAAGCGATGGTCATGAATGCCCGCAAGCATGATCGATGGCCGCTGACATGCGGAGCTTAAATATATAGATGGAGCGGAAGTTAGAAGAAGTCAGCTTAAAATGGCCTGGGAAGCTTTGGCCGTTAAGTGCTTGCGACTCATGGAGAAGGAGTTCTTAGCTGTGGAGTATGTCTCTCCCAATGTATGTCAAGAAGATTTTTAAACGAGTTGACCGACTCCGCACCAACAACGTCGGAAGGGAGTCTATTCCAAATGCTGACTATGAAATAGCGAAAGAACTGCTGACTTAAGGTTGTTCTTCGAGCTTTATACTTGAGTTTTTGACCGTTGTTTCGCAAGCGATCATTGGGGTTTTTTCAAAGAGTCCCGTTATAGGTACGTCGCCAATAAACGAAATTGATAGTGAATTTTTAACGCCCATGTTTAAACACAGACTCAAAAAGGCCTTCATGAACTCAGGTATCCTACTTGATGTCTTTGTTAATTGTAGGAGAAGTGTTGTAATTTATGCGTTTGTTGTTCGCAAGTCGTATGCAAATGTGTATTGCGTTGCGCCAATTGTTATTCTCAAGTGAATTTAATGATTACATCCGGCAAGGAGGTTTTGTCTGTCTGTCTGTCCGCCTCTTTATCTGTCTGTCTTCTGTCTATCTGTCTGTCATCAAGATAACTCAAAAAGTCATGGATCGA
This sequence comes from Parhyale hawaiensis, assembly GCA_001587735.2. NCBI lineage: Eukaryota > Metazoa > Arthropoda > Malacostraca > Amphipoda > Hyalidae > Parhyale > Parhyale hawaiensis. Next base: position 6,585,483 of record LQNS02278089.1, on the reverse strand, counting down.
TTCTAATGAAATTTACAGGGATTGTTAGGTATGTTGAGAGGAACAGATGATTACCTGTTGGTGAAGATCCGTCAATTTGCTTGTTTGTCTGCCTCATTTTTTTTCTCAATGCCATAACTCAAAAAGTTGTGAACGGATTTTTATGAAACTTTCATGTATATGAGTTGTTAGGTATATTACGAAGAGTGAATGACTAATTTTTTTTTGTAATGATCTGCATGTTCGTTAGTTTGTTCGTCACTGTTTTTCATTTTATGTTTGTTAGCACAATAACTCAAACAGCTACGAACGGATCTTTATTAAACGTACAGGAGTGTTTAGTAATGTTAAAAGACATAAAGATTAAGATTTGGTGATGAACAGTTGGCCTGCTTATGTGTTTGACTTATGTTTGTTAGCAGCATAACTCAAAAATTTATGGACGGATCTTGAAGAAAATGGATGGACCTGTTCAGTTTGAAAGCACAAATGATTAGATTTTGATGTTGATACAGAGAAAATTATGGATTCAGAACAGCTTTAAATTTTTCGTTACTGATGCCTTTCTTGACGGAAGTATGCGGTGTCAGAGAGCTCAAGTTTGGAAGTGAAACGAATCCAAACTGGTAACAGTCACTTTTTGTGATAAGTCGAATATTTCGAAGAGAAGAAAACTATTAAAAAGGCTGCATCCATACAAATGGGTGGAACAAATCCTCTTATTAATATTATTAAAACTTTAGATTTTTATCATTACTCCCACTCAAATCCAGTATTTTTGTTTACATTCTTGGGCAGAATAAGTAATTCTAAGACTTTTTTTACGAATAACGTTTTCGTCAGAAATGCTTAGTTTTCGAGAGATATGACTTTGAAGTACTTATTGCTTTCCCATGGGAGAAAATTATCGACGTTATTATTGTCTTACTAACGACCCCATAGGAACCTAACCGAACCTAACCATACATAGCCTAACCTAACCTAACATACCTAACGTTACCTAACCTACAAACAAACTATAAAAAGAAATTTTTCATTACACTGTGCTAGTGTCTTTATTTTTTCTCATAGAAAAACAATGGGAACTTCAGATGCAATTATCTCGAAATAAGCTAAGCATTTCCGAAAATGTCATCCCTGTAAAATATCTTAGAATTCCTTATTTACCTAAATATGCCAACAACAGCACTAGTTTTGAGTGAGAGGGGGAAAGGAAAGAGTAAAAAAAATATTAATAAAATACCAAGCTTTGCACTTATACATCCAAGGATGGGAATGACCCAAATGAACTACAGAGCAGCATCGAGACACCCATGGTGCTACTGAGAAGAACATTACCGAACATTCCATCAAAAATATATCGCTCATATGCGAGAACATCGTCATAACTCAAAAAAGTAAATTTTACAGGACAGAGGATTTTGATATTAGACAGCCAACAATTAAACAGCCACAATATTACCATACGGTCCCATAACAAGATATGACGTTTTTTTGGCAACACACAGCACCTTCCCTCACTACCGCTGAGCAGGAACTGAGATATACCATTGTTGACACCAAGGGTTGGTAGCATCTAGGCCGGCGCAATAGTGACATTTACTGAGAGCTATAGTGGTGAGTTTTCCAAGTAAAAATGTATCGTTTTTAGCACTATATAGAGCAGGAAACGGGCCAATTCATGGTTGTCATAATTCAAATTTCTCATTTTTTGAGTTAAGACGTTGTTTTTTCATATGCGCGACATTTACAACTGACTTGAGCTTTTGTAGGTCAACACGACTGAACACAGATCCTGGTAACGAATTCCATACCGGTACCGCTTAGAGTGTGATGTACATACCGACCCAACTGAAGAGTTTGGCACCTAACAGTTCCCAAAGTAAAGTGATGGGTTACGGACGCGACTAACATGTTTCTTTCCAATGATCCTAGGAGCGAGAGCCGAAGAATCTATCCAATGACCCTTATTACTGAATACCATATAGAACATGCAGAGGCAAGCAACCATTCGTCTATGAGATAATAGTCTACAAAATTATTCTTGGTACACAACAGACTATCAGAGCCAGCAGTCGGTCAAGTAGGTGAAGATGAGTAGCGGCCGCCGAACTCCAGACAGGGGAACAATACTCCAATACAAGAAGCAAAGAGCATAGAAACATCCCCGAACTACTATAACGTCACCAAACATAACGTGAACTTTACGAAAGAGCCCAATCTTATTAGCAGGACGTGAGCCCAGGCAACTAATGTGCACCTCCAATGTTAGCTTCTTATAAATTAAAAAGGACACAAAGTATCTCAACTGAGCATATGACCCCTGCAAAATAGTACAACCTACCTTAAGTGGGGAATGAGGAAGTAACAGAGTACGAGACCGATTTAACGTCATAGACTTGGTTTTATTTCTATATTTCCTATGCCACGAGGTGCTCCGAGAGTCAATCCTCGACAAGTCTCTATTCAAAAACTGGGCAACATCCTTATGAAAGCCAAGGGTCGGTATTACCGCTACCCAGGTGGAATCGAATCGTCGGCTTAATTGACCAAATTATTCTAAGAAAGGAAAATACGTCGCTATATATCGTACATTGCAAAGAAGTGACTCTATACACTATCCTGAGAAACACGAGAATTACCCGAAACCACCGAGACAGCAAGGTGTGCTCACCCAGCCATCGACTGACGAACGCTTGATGCGCACAGAAATAAAATCCGGATGATTGACAGTACCGTACGTACCACCCACACCAAAGGATTCTAATTCATTCTATAGGACCAAATATCAAACAAAAGTTCAGCTAGAAAGGTGCTCTTCAAAACGACAATCCACCGTTGATTGGGCGAGGCGTAATACAGACAAAAAAGCGTCACACCAACCCAAGTTTCTTCTGCAGGTATAAATTGATCTGGTGGTAGCAGCACTGTCGTTTCAGAAGAGTGGTTCAATTTACGTGCAACAAGTTTTTCAAATACCTTCTACAAAATGTGTCAAAGATACAGGTGGCCATTTGCCTGCATTGGGCGAAAAAAAAAACTCTTATCAATAGCCGTACTATATTAAATTTTCCAGTGCGCCAACGAGGGAAACTTCTCAACCGAATCATGTGCCTAAAAATCGCGCTAATCTCAGGAGCCAGAATGAAAGTAGGTTTCCCGTAAAATAGAGATGAGATGCCGATAGGGTCTAGGCCGGCAGCAAAAACCGTAGACTTTTCAAAATCCATATATGAAGAGAAGCTTAATATTCGAAGAATATCTGCATCATATACAATAACTAGAGAGCACTCTATATGAGAGCGCATACCTCCGCCAAGCAAGGTAACAGTTACCAAAAATTCAAACTGGTTCTGAAAGGATGATTTTTTGTATCAGCTCCAAAATTTAACCATTTGTGCCTTTTAATAGCATCAACAATCCCTGTAATTTTCATGAAAATCCGCTCATAACTTTTTGAGGTGTGGCTTCGAGAAAAAATAGACAGACAGGCAAACAAACAGACTGATGAAAGCATTTTCACCAAAAGTTAATTATCTGTTACTGTACAACATGTCTAACATTCCTGTAAATTTCGTAAAGATCCGTACCTAACTTTTTGAGTAATCTTGGTGACAGACAGAATAACAGACAGACAAACACGACTAAAACATAACCTCTTCGGCGGAGGTAATTAAACGGCTTGTGGAGGAGAATTTTGGAATTACTGCAACTATTCGTGGACGATCAACCGCGGTGTAGCTTGAGACTGTTTGGCTGAAGTTGCCAGACAGAACTTACGGCTGATAAAAAAACTGCAATAAAATATTGTTTCATCAACATATAGGACCTCAAGCAAATAGTAAACAGTTTTCTGAGACGCAAGAGAAATGTTTATCAGCAAGCAGCATAAATTAGAAACTGTAACTCAACGGTAGTAAGAATCACGCAGGTCTTAAAACACCAAAAACCTCCAAAATTCTGCAAAATGGTCTCCTCAGATGAATATATGTTTCTTGCTAATAATGGCATGTCTTTTATTGCTATGAACAGTTTTTATGGATTAGGTCGTTATGTTAATTAGATTATATCAAAGCGCGCTGTCTCTATCTTTCTATTAGCTTTCTCTTTGTGAGTGAAAAAGTTGCTTCATGCTAATTCCATGTCTGCAGGCGTAAGATGAGCATATACATCCAAGTATTTTCTTTACGCGTGGCTACCTGTTTACGTGACTTGGTCTCTCGATAGTGGAAGACTTGGTTATCTTAATTGTACTTAAATTGTTTGCGTATAGATGTGAAGATATTGTGTTCTTAATTAAAGTTATTTGATTGATTTCTCAATCAACAGTAAAGCCTTTTAGGTGTGGGTGAGCTGTCGATATAGTGAAGTAGTCTGTATGCTATATCTAATTCTTCATTTGAGTGTGTATAAAATATAAGAGTACGTGCGGAGGACGCGGCAGACCTCCTGAGGGCAGCAATCACTGCGGCTCTGTGGGACCCACGTGTTCCTAAATTGCTATGCTGGGGGAGTTCTTAGTAGCTGTGTGTTGTGTCAGCAGCTGTGTGTTGTGTCAGCAGCTGTGTGTTGTGTCAGCAGCTGTGTGTTGTGTCAGCAGCTGTGTGTTGTGTCAGCAGCTGTGTGTTGTGTCAGCAGCTGTGTGTTGTG
>LQNS02278089.1:6567597-6580768 GCA_001587735.2 Parhyale hawaiensis | reverse complement strand
TGTGTGTTGTGTCAGCAGCTGTGTGTTGTGTCAGCAGCTGTGTGTTGTGTCAGCAGCTGTGTGTTGTGTCAGCAGCTGTGTGTTGTGTCAGCAGCTGTGTGTTGTGTCAGCAGCTGTGTGTTGTGTCAGCGGCAGTGTGTTGTGTCAGCAGCTGTATGTTGTGTCAGCAGCTGTGTGTTGTGTCAGCAGCTGTGTGTTGTGTCAGCGGCAGTGTGTTGTGTCAGCAGCTGTATGTTGTGTCAGCGGCAGTGTGTTGTGTCAGCAGCTGTATGTTGTGTCAGCAGCTGTATGTTGTGTCAGCAGCTGTGTGTTGTGTCAGCAGTTGTGTGTTGTGTCAGCAGCTGTGTGTTGTGTCAGCGGCAGTGTGTTGTGTCAGCAGCCGTAAGTTAGCTCAGTAAGTACGCGATTCCCATGTAGCTGTACAGCCAGAATATTATTTTACTGTTTCGGATTCACATCCGTTAAAGACTAAACTACATCACCATTCTCGTGACAAAGGAAGGAATTAGATGTTAACCCAACAACTCTCACAGCGCATGTACACGCACTTGCCTCACATGTACCATGCCAACACACGTTAGTTTCGCCCAATAATTTGCACAACAAACATTCGCCACACACACACCTACACACGCACTCACACGCTTGGTTCCCACACTTAACAGCTGTCTATTTTCCGGTTGAGCGTCAGTGGGACTGCGACAAAAGTCCTGAGATGTGCCGGAATTTTGACGGAATTGCTGCACTTGTCTCGGTCTTACTTCGATCTCATTGGCCCGCCGGTAATTAAAGCAGGGGAGCGAGAGCCAATGAGCGGCCAGGAGAAGCCAGAACCACTGCCCTCACGCAGTTCCGAGGGGAAATCGGCTTGGCTGGACGCGAGGCAGTGATGCGATCGACCAATAGCGAGTGAGTTTAGAGCTCAGGTTACGCGCGGCGCTATGCAAGCCGCCGTGCCAGTGGTCGAGGCCGATGAAGACGTACAGAAAAAAGCGGCAGAAGGGCGGATGTTTTGGAAAATTTTGGAGCAATCCAGTGAGCTGTGGCAAGGGCGACCCATGCAAACCCTACAGGAAGAGAATAGCAACTTTAAGAGCTTCAAAGGCTCGTGTGTGTCGGCTGTCATGAGCAAGACTCAGGACAATTTGTTCCAGCCTCGCCATTGGTGGATCTCAGTGCCTGGAGTGTTCCAGTGCGGGAGACGGCAAAATAGATGGCTGGAGCACACACATCACTTCCATAAACATTTGCGTGTCAACTGCAGACCTCTCCTGCCACGACAGCTCAACCTTTGGGCTTTAATGGCCACCTTTCAATTATGAAGCGCTTCTTACTTAATTCGACAAACTGAGAGCCTAAATAATTTGGTGCAAAGCCCGAATTCTGCAAGTGGTGAGGCGGAAGGTCAGCTGCCCAACAGCGAAGCCGTCCTTGTTTCGTTTGTTTTGTTTGGTGCCGTGAAGTGAATACCGAATTTTGACCAAGCTTATAGATGCGACTTTGATGTGAAGTGTGTTGTTCAGATACGCTGAATGTACTAAGACTAAAGCTGTATTTGCGGAGTGTGTTATTGATCTACAGTGCTGCCTACAGTGCCTCCCTTCCATAAAACTGCAATGCTACAGCCACTGGTACAACAGCCATAGCATCTTCCTGAGGAGCCAGCAAGTGTGGCAGCTAGCGACAGGGCGGTCGGTATCCTCTTGCTTGCTACATACAAGAGGCTCCTGCCACTACCAGACGTCGGAGTGCTGGCCTCGTCTCAGCAAGAATCCCTCTCTCGGCTCTCTTGCTGCTGCTCGACGAAAAAGAGAGAGTGCCTGTGGGCTACTGCCATGTCCGTACCAGCTGTCGCCGGCACCTCTCCGGCAGGTGGCGCTGCTGCCGCTGCCGCAGTGCATCCCTTGACTTTAGGCTGTGCAGCAGGTCCTCCGTCACCGCAGGCCCTCAAGCCCCTTGCAGTTGCAGAGAAGACAAGCGCTTCTTCTACGCTCCACACTTTGGACACAAGAGAAGCTCCAGTTCGCTGTGCAGGGAAGGATCATTCGTCAAGGCCATTGTCGCCTCGAACACAAGAGCTCCACAACAAAACTGTGCAGTCACCGAATTGTGTTATTAAAGACAAACAGTCCAGTAAAAGTTCTCGCTCGATTACCGTCGAAGGATCTTCTGCAACGAGGTGCCCACATCCACATGATCCAAGTCAGGAGCCTGCCACGAAGCTTCCCAGGATCGACTCTGTAGAAACATCAGTACACTCTAGCAAGTCTACCTCATCTTCCGCTGAAAAGTTTTTACTGAATTTGGACGAGCAGTTGGGCTCATATAATTCTGCTTACGGCCCCCAGTGCATCAGCAGCGCTCCAGTGCCCAAGTCAGAAAACAGCCGAGCCCAGTATCGACTGCAGCAGTCCCACTGTCAGCGTGCAGCACTGCAGCACCAGCCAGCAGCCCCCTCTCGTCAGCACCCTCAGGGCAGCAGCGTCCAGTTCTACGGTGTGAACAACAACTGCTATTCTCTTGCTGACCAGCAACCGCCCTACCATCCGCACCTGCAGCATCCTCAGAGTGTTGCTCTGTCGCCGCACTACAATGAGTTCTTTATTTCCGCTCCCGACCAGTACCAGCAGTACCATAGCTATGTGAACCAACCGTACCAGGCGGTCAGTCAGTACCATCACCACCACCACCACCAGCAACAGCAACAGAGCAGATACAGTCTAAGTGCAGTTCACCAGGCACCAGTGAGACAATCTCCCAATGGCATGACTACCACCTCCTTCTGCGCCAGCGGTGGCAGCCTGTCCACCTCTCCAGCGTCAGAAGTGGGCCAACATTCTCCCCTGACGCCCCCCGCAACAGCACAGCCAGATCTCAGTAACAACTTTGGTAGAGTCGGAGAAAGTCAAGGAAATCATTCACTGGCCCAGTTGCAGTCGACGTCTGTAAATAACCAACTGCCGTCACAGTTGGGACCTCTGGCACCGCTGGCACAAATCAACGGATTCAGTGGCAGTTTCTGTGGCACTCCAGACCGTCTAACGCCCATCTCCCCTCACACTGCAGACGTCACTGCCGCCGCTGCCAAGCTGCACAAAGATAGAACCAAAGATAAGAACTTAGCAACTCTGCAGAACCAAATACCTGCAGAGGGAGTGGGTCCAGTCCTTGGTGGTATGCAGCAGATGGGTGGGCAAGCCTCGGGCATGACAGAAATGAACGGCCCTCCCTGGCAGCCACCACCGGTGGTCTGCCCAGGAGGTCCCCACCACAGCCCGGGTCGATCGGAGTCGGTCGGGAAGGGTCCCCTTCTCCTTCTCGAAGGTAGGACACGGATACGAGTAAGAGCAGATGTGGGGCTTCCCTTCCTTGTTCATCGTGAGTATTTTGCATTAATTTTTTTTATTGCCGGTAACGTGCTTACGGTGTCAGCTTTAGCGATTTATAATTCCATCTTTTAGTACACGGTGAGTACAGCTGAAATTGGCAGTGCAGGGTAACGAATGTACTCATCGTGCAGTATTCACGGCTTCGAAGTAAAGGTCTGGGGCATGTTTTATCTCGGTTAGCGATAAACATGTGGGTACAGCTTGCCTACTGACGAAGTACTAATTTATGTACGCATCCATACTTATCGGCGGGATGCACAACTCCAGTGTAAGTCTCGTGTATGTATAGTCAAGGCTCTCAAAGCAAATGGGGACCTTAATTAATTGGTATAGTGCACACGGAAAGCGTGGAGTAGCTAGCGTTATGTCTGAATTAAGGTTGGCGTCAGCAAGAAAGTAACATCCAGTTCCTCTTGCACCAACTTAAAGGTTCTACAGAGCAGAAACTTTGATTCCTTACTTCAGTTGATTTAGCTATTCTTTCGCTTCATTTAGCGGGTGCTTCTTCTATTTTAGGCGCGATTAATTTTATTTCATACATCAGTTCTTATGTGCAGGTACAGTGTACACACTTGTGGCGAATAAGAAACCATTAATTTCCTTGAGGCTGAAACACTTGGCAATTGGAATGCACAGGCTACAAGTTATTATGCAGTCCACAATTAGCTCTACACTAGTTTTTTCTAGAGATTGATTTAATGTTGTGAAGCAATTAGAGGAAAGTTTGTAAACGATCTACACAAAATATGCGCTGTAGCTATTTGACTGCGAATAAAACTGTGCTAACTTCAGGAACGCGGGGAAAAAACCTGCGAAACAAATACAATACGTGCATGCAAGGTTCCTAGATCATGCATCTGAATAATGGCCATAAATAATCCATTTTCCTTAGAAAAACTTCATAATATAGAATCTAGTGGTGGAAGTATAGGTAGCTGTATGAGATACACACAAAATCTTTTTAATAACTATTTGTTATTGCACCTATTGCTCTAAGAATTTACATACATGATCGCATTGTAGATTCTATATCATGCTACTTATACGTAATATTGATTATTTGTACGACTCGAGGAAAATTAATCAGAAAACTACGTTTTTAGCAGTAAAATACCTTATAATATAGATTTGAAGATGATACTTTTATTAAAGAATGCTACAAGTTCATTATTAGGATTTATTCTCTTTCGCGTGTAGAACTTCCACTTATCTGTTGTGTGTATTAATTTATGAACCGTAACGGTTCTTCAGCAATTTTACTACAGTACACTTTACAGCAAGATTTCCATGTTTCTGTATCTCTACTATTGCCATCCATTACTGCCTTCTTCCAAACGAAATTCCCCATAGGTTTTTTACTCGGATTTAGGTCGGGCGATTTAGCGGGCCAGTCCAAAATTTCGATGGTTATTTAATCTAATCTTTCGCCGGCATATAGACATGATCATCGCTGCATTGTTTTGATTGAAATTGGTATTATTTCCGTCATACAGTAGATCAGTGGTTCGTGCTCTATCTTACCTGACGCCCTCTTCTAGCTTCCAGCTAGTAGACCCAGCCGGGCGCCGGCCCACCTTCTTTTTTTTGGTTCTGTGAAATCATATATTTTTTTGTATTCACGTCCTAGTATTATTGACGGAAACAGATTATTGTTGTACTAATTTCATATAAACAGCGAATCAAATAAATTATTCATGCGAAAAACATGTTTAAACACTAGAACACTCTGAGAGAGCATACCTTCGCCAAACAAGGCAATGGTAAAGAAAAATTCAAATTGGCGCTGAAACCATGAAATTCTTGGTATCAAATCCAAACTCTAATATTTGAGCGTTTTGATACTATAACATCTTCTGTAATTTTATTGAAGATCCGCTATTAACTTTTTGAGTTATGCTGCTAACAAACATTATGACAAACATACTGTAAATCAAACATACAAATGAACCAACCGATCTGCACCAAAATTTAATTATGTATGTCTTTTAACATTACTAACAACTCCTGTAAATTTCATAAAGATCCATAAAGAACTTTTCGAGTTAGTGCGCTAACAAACACAAAATCAATCACTGCAGCAAACACACGAACGAAAAAACAGATCATCACAAAAATTTGGTCATTTACTTTTCGTAATAAACTTAACAACTCATGTAAATCTCATGACAAAATTGAGGCAGACAAACAAACAAACAGATGGCGGATCTTCACCAAAAGTGAATCATCCTCCTACATACCGGACAATCCCTGTAAATTTCATCCAAATCCGTTCAAAACTTTCTAAGTTATCCTGATGAAAGACAGACAAATAGATTCACAGACAGACAAATCGGACGAAAACATAACCTCCTTGGCGGAGGTAACTAGCAAATTGGCAAACTGACATGCAAGTCCAAGAGCTAATTAAATACCTTGAAAACATGCATGACGTATCGTATTTGGAAATGCTCATGAGACGTACTGTTGAGACGTACAATTTTATAAATTGAATATCAAATATGCATGAAGCGCAGGGAGTATAAATAAAGGGAGAACCAGACAAACATACGAAGATAAAGAACGCGCTCAACATTATGTGTATAAATTATTGTATTACCAATATTGAAGTGCTCTATCTATGCTTGTCTTATAGAACGTAGGACTAGTACATCCTGACTGCAACATTTAGGTAACATAATTTATGTGCTAAAATAAGTAATATTCTGGTAAACGAGCAGCGAGCGGTGGGCTACTTCGTCCGAAACCTGTAATTTATATACGCGCGTTCTTTTTCTTCGTATGCTTGTCTGGTTCTCCCGTTATTTTGTTCCCTACATCACGCGTATAACGGGTTGGACCATTGGAGTAATTACCTATATAAACACACATCGCAAGTATGGTAAATGCAGGCTTTTTAAATCCTGTCATTTTTCTAATTAACTAATTACTTGAATCCATGACTTAACACCTCCTTCTTGTATTTTCCTTAAGCTCCCCCCCCCCTCCAAGGAGAGCGCTCCTCTAGTTGAAAACAATTGCTCTAGATGATGATATTATTAGCATAGTTTTATCTTCCTTTCATAAATATAAATTACGCCTGCCGGATGAAGAAGTTTCACCTCACACAGTCAAAGATCCTCGCACAAATGGAAATTTCGAAAAGAGCTGCTCCTCCTCAAATCTTCACAGTTATTGATTGATTTGTATGGACTCTCAATCGTAATATAAAAAAGAGAACCAAGCTATATATATAAAACATGTTTACTGATAAAATGCAAACGTTTCGGATTAAAATAAATCTATCTTCAGGGCTGAAATATCAAGAGAAGTCATGAAATATAAATTGTGAAAATCAAACCTAGAAAACAGAGCATCATAAATTTCTCACCTACCTACCTATACAGCCTATGCAACAGTTACAATGAAAGATGAACAAACCTAACTAAGTATTTTTAGGGGCACAGCAGACTGACAGTTGTTCAGATTTGGTTTGTCCATGTGAATAAAAATAGATTCTGACAGAAATGAGGAAGTTCTTGAAAACGGGAAAACTTGCCTTTATTTTTTGAAAATGTTTTACGTTGTACCAAGGATATTTTTCTTTCACATTTAAGTGAAGTGGTCAACCGCTCCTTTTCTTGTGCCAGTCTCTCACAAATTCTTACAATTTTCGTTCCTTCTGTTTTAGGTCGTTAAGTTCTGGTACTGGTTTTACCATCTATTATAATGTTTTTGTTTTCGTCAAAAACTAAATATGAAGATACCTTCGGACAAACACTATTCATTTGTAATAATGGATAAAATGAAAATAATGAGACCTGAGCTGAAACTTGTCTAAAACAGTTAATAAAATTTGTACGTGAGACGCAAGCGCACGCCAATTAACACCTGTAGTGAAAGCACGTAGAAATATTCTAATTTTACCGTCCTTATAAGCTCTCAGGGCTGCCGCCCGACCGCTACGGCGCGTGCATGGCACCGGTATTGTATCCGTAGTTTTCTTACAGCGATGGAAAGGCCAATGCAACTCATGCCCACACGAAGGACAGAAATAAAAAAATATGTGTTTTCTGCTTCATAAATGTTTCAATTAATCATCATAATTACGTTGGTTAATACTGTGTAACTGCCAGCATCTTTCCCACGGCATAGGCAGTGCCAACTTTGTCTACCCTGACGGTCCGTTAGGTTAGATTAAGGAATAATAAGTTACATTACCTTGCCATCGATTTGGTCCGTTAGGTTAGATTAAGGAATAAATAAGTTACATCACCTCGCTCTCGATTTGATACGAAAAATTAAGTAAAAATAACTGAAGGTCCAATTAGGTTAGTTTAGGTCACTCTCGGTAGAGCCCTGTTAGGTAAACTCATTAGGTTAGGTGAGGGTGGCTAAGATAGGTTCCTCTAATCATTTTTTTAATTCCTGTAGTGACAAATCTAGTAAGACGTGAAAACGGGGTAGAGGCTAAGTAACTTAAGAATAAGTTAGGATAGGTTTGGTTCCGCTAGACTAGGTGCCTAAGCTAACTTTTAAGTACATGTATGGCATAAGATAATCCTCACACACACACACACACCTACACCTACACACACACTAGTTCGCCACCGACCTGCATCAGCACTCTCGTTCTCACTGCAGACGTGTTCGTGAGTAGCATGAGCGCTGCAGTGAGTGACATGAGGTTACGCGCCTTAGGATAACTTATAAACGTGAAATATTCATTATTGATTGATACAGCCTGATGCTTCTAATAAAACATATTTGAGTTATTGAATTGAAGCTCATCCTTAATTATGATCACCTTAATTCCAATTCATTTTTATTTTATAACGTTGCAGTAGTTTGTTCAATATTTAGGCGTACCACGGTATTAGCTTATTTCCGCTAAAAATGACTTTAAGCGAAAATTCAATCTTGAAAAAGGTTAGAAAAACTATTATATAGACAATCAAGATTACTGAAGGACGAAAACATTTATAATACATAACTAAATAATGAAATTCAACAATTCAACACTTTACTTTGGAACCTTTGTTTTGTGAAATAAGTTTATTTATTTCGTCCACGTAAAAATTTGCAATTTTTTTTTTGCTTGAGATGTAGGGACTTTGCTTGCAGTCGATTTAATCGCCTTCTACAGTCTTCTTTAGATGTGTACCACTTGCCCTCGTCGTTTAGAGCCTGTTTTAGAATTCCCCATAATTCTCGATTGGGTTCAGATCGGGTGAAAATGGAAGCCGCACCAACAAACTTTTACCACTACGTAAGACCATCGATGATGGGAAAGCTTGCGTTGTTTTTTTTTGGCGTAAGACTAAGCATGGTCGTGTTGAAATATCAGCCTGCGACGCTTCTGGAATATGGTATATCCTTAAGCCATGGAAACAAAGTTGCTTCAAGGAGTCGACACTGCAGCAAGACGCAAAAGTAATTTTTACGCCATTAGCTAGGCACACGAAAAGGTCTAGTTACTTCATTTTCAACTAATTAACACCCGAATCATTATACATCCGCCTAGCTCTCTGTTGCCGACGGAAACGCAAGTGCCGATCTTATCCTTTTCCATCCCATCCATCAGGTCCATCAAGAGTTACCGTACCTTCGTTTTGAATATGATGTCATTTATGCTGGTTTTCATGCGCTCTTGAGCCCATTGGAACCGTTATTTTTTATCTAGGGGCGTAAGTGGAGTTTGTTTTTCAAGTTTTAGGTTCTTACCCATGTCCCATTGCAACCGACATCTTGTTTTTGGCACATTTGATAAATTAGCCGCAGTAAATTTTTTTCCGATATAGGTTCTGGTTTTCTGAGCAATTGCCTCCTCACAGAGCGAACGTCACGGTACCGTAGTCACTATTTTTAACACTTCACAATCCGATCGAGTTTCCCTAGGTGATGGGTCTGTCAAATATCGCTTCACAGTGTCAACATGACTACCAATGGAGCGTGCTATAAGTTTGGGGAAAAATCCATAAGCAGTATATCTTTCATTGTGGTAGCATTTTAGTATCAGTAAGACTCTGCGTCTACCCATTATCACGAAATCTCTCAGCAGCTCTACCACCGATTTTACAAAAAATAAAAACGTCAGTGCACCTGAAACGCTTAACTAATTAGCTTGTGAAGCTAATAGCGTGGTATGGGGTACGGTGTAGCTCCAAATTGGTGATATATTGCGTTGTATTATCAGTATTTCATGTCTAAAATTTAAAAAGATAGTGCCTTCTTATAAATTACAGTATATAACTCAAACTACCTACTATACAATCCGTGCACACCCCTACAAACATTTTCATTTTCAGCCCCCAGAACTTGCTTACGTTTTTGTATTTGGATCGGCTAAGAATTTCCCTAGGGCAATGAACTGAATCGCGAGAAACATAATTATAGGATGGTTGTTATATAACTTTCCGTACTTTTGCTACAGTAATAAGAATACTGGCTGATTTCGAATTTTTAGCCGAAAAAAAATAAAAAAAAGAAGACATCTAAAATGAAAGAGGCGACTCTGAACATCTTTGGTAGAGACACAAACTGTTTATTCACTCAACGTTGCCTCTATTAGTGTCGACCAAAAGCCCAAATCGCTCAGGAAAATAGGCAGAGTAGTCAGAACATCGTCTAGTTGCAGGACTACCAGTGCTCTGCTCGCCTGCTGGAGGTATGAAGTGATGCTGTGTTTGTAAAAGGGGGTAACGTTAGACTCCCCACCCCCCAAACGATGCTCCATAACACAAAATTGCATAGGCTTGAATATGGTAACGACAGCTGACAACTATAATAATGATGATCTATTTAAACAACGTTTCAAGCATAGCAGTCCTACCCATCATTGGCGTAACACAAGGTAAAAGAAATTTCAGTTACCACAAAAACTAAAGAAATAACAGTTACAAAGAATAACAGGGACTAACAGTATAGATACTATAAATAATAGGAAAGAACTTAATTAGGGTGCTGAAGTCAATATACATGAATAGTAAAAAAACGTCCTTAAATCTTCAAATATCTGCAGTCCCGTAATTCTGACTTAGGATAACAATTCATTTGGTCTGATGATGGATTCTATGTGATCCGAAGCGCTTACAAAATATATTTTTAGTTAGGATGTTGGCCTACTTTTTATAAGAAGAACTAATGTCTGATGACAACAAGTAAAAGATGAAGACTTCATCTGAGGTTTACATGTTGTTTAAATTTAAATAAGTGAGGATTCTACAAAAAGTAAACTAAAATTGGTGTATTGCGTGCCTAAAGGGTAATGCGTCAGGGTCGTACTATTCTAACATTTTGGTTACACAATCCACCTCTGTTAGAGTATTTTAGAATCCCTGTGCATTTTAAAATTAAAATCAGCAACCAACGAGTCTCAAGGAGCACAACCTTTATTTATCGTTAACAGTTAGTGTCTGTTTTGCATCACATATTTTTTCTTTCAAATATTTTTTTCTTTCTTGTCTTTACAGTTTCTTTGATGATGGTTAGGATATAGGAAACTTTTATTTTTAATTAATTATGGTTCTTACTGCGTTCTGCCCCATGCAGTCTTCGCCTTCTGCGGCGTTTTATATTAATCCCAAAGACGGTTGGTAATAAATATGTAGTATCCAAATATTTTCTATGTCGTAGCTCGACTAAAAGCGTGTTCGATTGGGTGCCAAAATTGAGTATTCAGGGCTTGACTTGTTCCAAACTTCAGGCAGGTGCGCTGGCTTCGACTTGCTGAATTAAATTAAATTAAATTAAAGTAAATGAACTTAAATTAATTTAATTTAATCTAAATTAAATTAAATTAAACTGGAGTCTTCAATCGGTTCAATGCGCAATCGCGTTGCATCAAATACTCGCAGCACAATTCCAAATAACGAAGCCAACGCGTATATCTGAAGTTTCAGATAAGTCAACCCTCAAAAACTTCATTTCAGCCCCCAATCGATCATGCCCCTAGTCAAGCTGCGATGTAGAGAAGATTTGGATACTCTTGCCAACCACTTTTAGTAGAGACAGATTTTGCTGAAGTGTTCATGAACAGCATTCAATCTACCAGCGGGTGATGAATTCTAAAGGAACATTAAATTTTTGTCACTAAGAAAGTAATTGTGCTGATTCAGAACATCAACACTTCATTGAAAACTTTCGAAAAGTTACATAAAGTCGATTGAGGAGGCATCGTCTATCCATCTCATTCAACGTTGAGGATCTTCAGTTTTCTTAACAGTAGGGACGTTAGACGAGTGGCGGGTAGTCATTGTAAGATAGTCTCAGTGACTAGTTAATTAGTCCAGGGTGAACTTCCTTCTGTTCACAAAATTTCTAACGTCTCCACTATCTTTCAACAAATGGTTCAGAAGCAGAGGGCATCTGTTGATGGCCCTGATTAGCGTTTTTGAACGTGCGATATGGAAATTCGGTGCTTATACTCACAAAAGAGTTCGGCCAAGATATACGCAGCTCACTAATGGGAATTTGATATATCCGTTTTAATTAATCGTTTCAATCTCACCAAAAAATGGGAATAACGCTTAGGACCACTTCCAAGCACAATGCACTACGCCCTTGAAACCTTCAGATTGTAACTTCACAATTACGTCACACCATTGTGGAAATACCAATATAAAGGTTGCTCGCGAAAACAGTGGTAACGCTATTGGCGTGACGTCACAATTCTGGAGGTTTCAAGAACATAGCCCAAGCACTCACAGCTGACATAACACGCAAGTAATCTACTGTGAGCTACTGGCCGTACATGTTTTCCTTGCTCCTCAACATAACAGAGGTATAATAAACAGTATATTTGGCATACTCAAATACCCTATAAAGACCTCACTAGCACTGCGTCCAGGGTGACCAATTTATTACATCCCAATTTTTAAATTTCATGGTTGTAATGATAACAAAGAACTTAACTAATATTTTGAAAAGCACGATTATATTCAACATAAATGCAAAGGCGTAACTACAAATTACAATTTTAATTAAGTTACTGACTTTGAAAACTTGTCCCAATTTATCTACTGGGTATAGGTATATATATAGTGCATATTCTCTTATAGAGCAATCGCGTAGCTGTCTCTTGGAGCAAGTGTTTTGCTATCTCTTGGAGAAAGTGTTTCAGTCTCTCCTGGAGCAAGTGTTTTGCTGTCTCTTGGAGCAAGTGTTTTGCTATCTCTTGGAGCAAGTGTTTTGCTATCTCTTGGAGCAAGTGTTTTGCTGTCTCTTGGAGCAAGTGTTTTGCTATCTCTTGGAGCAAGTGTTTTGCTATCTCTTGGAGCAAGTGTTTTGCTGTCTCTTGGAGCAAGTGTTTTGCTGTCTCTTGGAGCAAGTGTTTTGCTATCTCTTGGAGAAAGTGTTTCAGTCTCTCCTGGAGCAAGTGTTACGCTGCCTCTTAGAGCAAGTGTTTCGCTGTCTCCTGGAGCAAATGTTTCGCTGTCTCTTGGAGCAAGTGTTTCGCTGTCTCTTGGAGAATGCGTTTCGCTGTCTCTTGGAGCAAATGTTTCGCTGTCTCTTGGAGCAAATGTTTCGCTGTCTCTTGGAGAATGCGTTTCGCTGTCTCTTGGAGCAAATGTCTCGCAGTCTCTTGGAGAATGCGTTTCGCTGTCTCTTGGAGCAAAGTGTTTCGCAGTCTCTTGGAGCAAGTGTTTCGCAGTCTCTTGGAGCAAATGTTTCGCTGTCTCTTGGAGCAACTGTTTCGCTGTCTCTTGGAGAATGCGTTTCGCTGTCTCTTGGAGCAAATGTTTCGCTGTCTCTTGGAGAATGCGTTTCGCTGTCTCTTGGAGCAAATGTTTCGCTGTCTTTTGGAG
>LQNS02278089.1:6529416-6544498 GCA_001587735.2 Parhyale hawaiensis | reverse complement strand
ATGAAGAACAGAAGAAAAATAAGAAGCAAATAAGAGAAGAGGAGATTCCGCACCGGCCTAGAGGCATTACGCAAACGTATAGGTTATTGCGTGAATTCTTCACGCACGGGTCCACTAGTAGTATTATAGAGAGACAAGCGTCAGCGCACATGACGACCGTAAATAACCAGTTTGGTTTTAAAGCTAAACATTGAACAGAAATATTTATAACTTACTGATACCGACTATAAGCATTTCATTGACATTCGATTTCCTTTGTACGACTACACATGACCGAGTCTACCACCCTCTATATAAGGGTATTGTTGAATAAGCATATACCCCATTAAGACACTCAAGTATCTCAGAAATGCTTGATTGATGGGGATCACCAGCTTCGGTACGGCCAATACCATTGTACAGAGAGGGTTGCTTTTGCAGATTCACTCCAGTAATTTACTCGATCTGATTCTCGCCAAATATATAATAATGTGTTTAACTGGATTAGAGTGTTTTATAAACAGAACAGCAGTAAATGGATGCACAACTACACTGTCTGCATGTGCGTTAAGCCTATGTGAAGCCCGCCCATTGACAGATACTCTTCTCACTGGTATAAAACCCACTTATGTAATAAACAGCTACTCATATGTGGATCAAAAAATAGCTAATAATTTTTTCTATAAAGGAGATATTGAGGAAGAAACACGAAATCTTCATGCATGTAGTTAGCAATATGTTAATGAGAAGGTTTGATCATTACTCCGTTGAGGTTACACCTCGTCTGTCTCGAAGGTACTGCTACTCAACGTGCTGCAACTCGTGTTTGTTGAAATAATAACAAAAATCCAGTGAGGGCTCAATTATTGTAGCCTATATAACAACCTATTTTACCACCTTATGAGTATACCGAGGTCAACAAGTGTAAGCTTGATATATATTTAAAAGTGTACTGACTGCAACGTCAGAAAATGTGCGTCCATCCCTGAATTCAGGTTAGATAAATGTGGTATACTATCTGCTAAATATTATGTGCAATAGTCTTGGCTACTAACCATTTAATACGTGGCTACCCCAATTGCAGCGCATACAAACACGGGCGAAGTTGCAGTCAAGTATACTGTAGATTTAAAATGAAAACGCTTGGCTGTCTTTGTGTATAATTTATTTGTAGTGATAAGCTAGACTTCGTCTTTTGTAAAACATGACGTCCCAAAGTCTCGTACGAGTCAGTAGTACAGATTATGTTATTATTAATTCCATTATTGAACGGTCTGGTCTCATTTGCTGGGCAGATATGAGGTACGCGGTCAAAGCTGCTGACCAACCAACCAACCAACGAACCAACCAACGAACCAACCAACCAACCAACCATCCAGCCAACCAACGAACCAACCAACCAACCAACCATCCAGCCAACCAACAAACCAACCAACCAACCAACCACAGAAGCGAGTGCAGCGGTCATGTCCCGGAGTTTATTTGGCGTTTGGTGATACCCAGACAAGGAAAAGATTCCGTTTCTCTGTCAGTTCTTACCTAATTGAGCTGCTGTATGACTTTTGGTGCGCTGCAGCAGCTGTTGCACAGCACGCACTCATTTGCAGCAATGTGCAAATGTAAAATACCAGCTGAGACCACGGCAGCAAGACCAGAAGCAGGCCCTGGCAGCACCTGGCAGCAGCAGGGTGATGCGCTCATTAGCAGCAGTTGCGGCGCCGTGCAGTGCGACCTGAGATGCACAGCAGCAGGAGCAGCACTGACCCCCCGGGGAGCCCCCGCGACACCTGATCCTCCAGACACTGCACGGATGTCACCTGATCCTGCGGGCCTGTGCTGCCTGCGTCTGTGCTACTGAGGGTACGCACCTTCTGGTGCTGAGGGTACACACCTCGTGATGCTGATTGTAGAAGGGTACATACTGTGCATTTTGATGCTGATGGTACAAACTCAGTGCTCTTAAGAGTACATACACCGTACAAACTGAGGGTACACACCCCGTGCTGTTGAGGGTAGACTGCCCGTGTTCCTGAGAGTACCTACCGTGTGCTACGAAGAATACTCACTCCATGCTGCTGAGAGTACACACCCCGTGTAGGTGAGGGTAAACGTACACGTCCCATACTTCTGAAGGCACACCACATCGTGCGGTTCAACGTACACACCCAGCTTTACCGGGGTACCCGCTCTGCGATGCTAAGGGTGCCCGTATCGTGTTACTGTGGGTGTACGTCTCAACCTAAATGATGCCAAAAAATGTTTTTCCGTTTCGAAAGTCTCACATTCTCACGGGCAGCCATATTCAGCTCCAATTTCAGCCTCCAGCCTCTCCTGCTGCCTCTGGTGAGGATGGCGTCCCAGCCCGTTCACCTCACTGCTGAGCCCTCAGCTCAGTGGCATGCGTGGTTTGCACAACTCCTTACGACATTCCTCACCTGACAGCCGAGAGGCTTAGCGGCCTGTGGCACGCGGACGCTGCTGAGCGGCCCTCCAAAAAACTTATTTTTGGTTAGAGGGCAGCGGGCGGCGGCCGGTTGCGTGCCTACCAATTAGGATTAGCGAGGCTAGCTATGGGTGCGTAGTGGGGGCTCTCTGGTGCCTGCCAGCAGTTCTCTGGTGCCTGCCAGCAGTTCTCTGTTGCCTGCCAGCAGTTCTCTGGTGCCTGCCAGCAGTTCTTTGGTGCCTGCCAGCAGTTCTCTGTTGCCTGCCAGCAGTTCTTTGGTGCCTGCCAGCAGTTCTCTGGTGCCTGCCAGCAGTTCTCTGGTGCCTGCCAGCAGTTCTCTGGTGCCTGCCAGCAGTTCTCTGGTGCCTGCCAGCAGTTCTCTGGTGCCTGCCAGCAGTTTTCTGGTGCCTGCCAACAGTTCTCTGGTGCCTGCCAGCAGTTCTCTGTTGCCTGTCAGCAGTTGTGTGCTGTCTACCAGTCCACGAGCGGTTCTCAACATTTTCTAAGCCGGGCACCGCTGAAAAACTTTTGCAATGTTCTCGCACCCGCTACAAAAATACCTAGAGCACTCTGAGAGCGCATATTTCCGCCAAGCAAGGCAACGGTTACGAAAAATTCAAATTTATTGTGAGACCATGTTGTTCTTTGTTTTAACACCAAAATCTGATCACTTGTGCCCTTTAACAATGTTAACAGCTTCGATAATTTTGTTGAAGATCCGTTGATAATATTTTTATTTATGCTGCTAACAAACATTCTAACAAACATCAGTCAAACTCACAAACGGACCAATCTATTATCACAAAAATTAAATAATTTAGGTGTTTTAACATCACTAACAACTCCTACAGGATTCGTAAAGATCCATTCATAATTTGTTGAGTCATTGTGATAACAAGCATAAAATTAAAATCCGTGGTAAATTAACAAACGAATTAACCGATCACTACAAAAATTTGGTCATTTACTCTTCGCGATATACCTAAAAACTCATGTAAATTTCATAAGAATCCGTCATTAACGTTTGGGTAACGGAATTTAGAAAAATGAGGCTGACAAACAAACAAGCGGATGGCATATCTTCCCCAAAAGTTAACCATATGTTTCTCCTAACATATCTAACAATAACTGTAAATTTTATCAAAATCAGTTTATAATTTTTCTTTTTTCGAGTTATTTTGGTGGCAGCAGACACACATAATAACGGAGAGAGAGACAGAAAAACCCAACGAAAACATAACCTCCTAGGCGGAGGTAGTTATTCATCGAATGATATAGAGTGAAATTTACTTAAAATTTGTGGACAAGTTTATACGTCCAGCCTTATTTATACAAGATTTTGCACCCACTGGTAGATCATCTCGTACCGGTACTCCAGTCAGCGAGAGTTGCCCATGATTTGGAACACCTGCCTTTTATATTTCTTGTAACGGCTGCGACTTGCACAATTATGGTTCGATTGCCTTCATTCTAAAGTCAATTTCTTTCTTCTGGCACAATCTCGGTGCATGCATAGGCTTCATTTGTCTATCTCATCTCAAATTTCCTGTAGCAACGTTATCTCCAGTCTTGCTCAATGCTGCATCTCCCCCTCGATTAGTGGTTCCCAACCTTATCTCAGCTTGGCACACCTAGAAAACTTTTAATATGGATTCAGACGCCATAAAAAAATAATAACTCGTCTCTTAAATGATAAAGAATGAAGTTTACACCAAATTTGTGTACAAACTTTGTGTATTCAACTTTAATTTATCAAAGTTTAGCGACCCTTGGGAGGTCATCTCGCAGCCTTAGGGGGTGCGAGCACCCCCGGTTGGAAACCCCTGCATGCAGTAGACGCTTGGAGTATGGATGGATAAACATTCAATGTCTGACTTCCATAATCAAAACTTCTGCATAACTGTGAATGGTACGGTAATATTTCTCCACAGAAATAAGCATCTCTTGGTGCGAAAATTGCGCCAACTGGGTGTCCAATCACTCACTGTTTTCGTTTAATTACTTTAGTTTAGTCTGGATTAAAGCTTCCTACTGTTTTATATCTGATGTACAAGAAGACCAAAACTTTGCGGTAAAAGTTAATCTAAACGGTAATTTCGCTAAGCGCGATTATCCCAGTCCATATTGCTAAAAAAGCTCCAATAGCCAAAACTTGGGTCGAAAATAACATTAGATCTAAGCTAATACGCCATTTTTGTTCGCCATTTTTGAACGCTGAAGTAGTGTAATTTACCCACAACAGTGAGACCAGTGGACGATCTCTTCGGCGAAACTATCTGAAATTGAGCTATGCCTATTCTACCACTGGTAAGAAAGGTTTCTTTATTTCTAGAGCTAATCTTTGGAATGTGGCACCGGATGTGGCTGATTTCAATCAGTTCACCAACATAACGTTACTGCAGCTTGAGAATGCCAATTAGTTGCGCCAAACATTTGCTCAACGAACGCGACGGTCACTCACTCTTGGTGAAAATTTCAATTGGGTCTGTATCCTTTCTCACGTAAAAATAAAAATCGTCGCAGATATTTCTCACGGATCAGCAGTACTTGCAATAAGTTTAATTAGTACCACGCACCATATTTTTTAATACTAATAATTCTATTCTAATGAAAATTTTTTACATGTCTAGAACAAAAAAAAAATATATATATATATATTAAACTGAAATCTTTCTCCACAAAATTATATAACCTGCATAACGGCCAGACGCTGACTATCCTTTGGAGTAAATCCCTAGCCCAATTGCCAATATACTTCCCGTGCTCGCCCTAAAGCAGGATACCTAAGTGACCTTACAGAGTACGCCTAATCAACATGTTGCGCTCAGCATCTTGCCGAAGCAATGTATTTTGATTTGAATATTGAAGTAACAATATCAAAAATGAGTTTGATGTTCTCTAAAATCCTTGATAAACAAATAAATTCCTCTCCATTACATATGTAGCGGAGTTGCAGTCAAAGGGAGTTCAGTGAAATTCGTAACGCGTACCGTTTCTCTACTTGAAATATGTCTCATTTTTTATATGTTAAGAAACATGTATGGGCAAATGCTACTTTTGTCGTATCTAACGGGTGAACACTGACTCCACAGGAGTGTAAATCTGCAAATAAATTGTAAATCTGCTCACACATGCAAGCTTGAGGAATGATATCTTTTAGAATCTATACCTCTGCAGGGCGTTGCGCCTCTATTGTAATCAGCGCTGAATCCACATGAAAAAATATGTTTTTAATTTTGTGCTGCCTGACGGCATCCCTGTGTTGCATGACAGCATCCCTGTGTTGCCTGACAGCAGCTCTGTGCTGCCTGGTAGCAGCTCTGTGTTGCCTGAAAGCAGCTCTGTGTTGCTTGCCAGCATCTCTGTGCTGCCTGGCAGCAGCTCTATGCTGCCTGCCAGCATCTCTGTGTTGCCTGCCAGCATCTCTGTGTTGCCTGCCAGCATCTCTGTGTTGCCTGACAGCAGCTCTGTGCTGCCTGGCAGCAGCTCTGTGTTGCCTGCCAGCAGCTCTGTGTTGCCTGCCAGCATCTCTGTGCTGCCTGGCAGCAGCTCTATGCTGCCTGCCAGCATCTCTGTGTTGCCTGCCAGCATCTCTGTGTTGCCTGACAGCAGCTCTGTGCTGCCTGGCAGCAGCTCTGTGTTAATTGCCTGTCAGCAGGTCTGTGCTGCCTGACAGCATCTCTGTGCTGCCTGACAGTAGCTCTGTGCTGCCTGACATCAGCTCTGTGCTGCCTGTCAGCAGCTCTGTGCTGCCTATACCAGCACATCTGTGCTGTCTGACAGTAGCTCTGTGCTGTATGACAGCAGCTCTGTGCTGCCTGACAGCAGCTCTGTGTTGCCTGTCAGCAGCTCTGTGCTGCCTACCAGCATCTCTGTGCTGCCTGACAGCAGCTCTGCTTCCTACGTGCTCTAGAGCCTCTCTGTGTATAAAGGAACCCAAGGCGCTCAAAGGCAGATGAAACTCTGTCATGGCTAACCTGAGGATAAGAGTGGTCACCTTTGACTGTACCCTCTACTGTGAAACCCACACGCACTGGCTCGTGCTGTAGATACTGGCCAATAGGCCCAAGAAGATATAGCTGCAGCCGGCCACGGGTCGCTAAGAACTATGGCACCGAAACGGAAGGTTCAACGACCCGAGCCCTGATTCCCTCATATTCTTGGTCGGGCAAGTGCCCCACCCAGCTCCGCATACCAAGCAATTGCCGACTCATCACTCCGGATGTCCCAAAGATTGCTCGTCAGGCTTGTCGCTCGATCCTGGCGCCTCTAGCACAGAAGTCAGGCACCCATGGCATGCTGCTGCTGTTGTGTGTAGAGAGGGTTCTGCCGCAGGGTACTGAGGGTGCTGCCTGAGGGTACTGAAGGTGTTGCCTGAGGGTACTGAGGATACCGCCTCAGGGTATGTTGACCTGCTGAACCTTAGCACTTCAACAGAGACGCTGCAGCAGGTACGCAGTAGCAGGACCTGCTGCATCACAAGGCCCCCTGCCGACCCTATCAGAAGACAGCAGGGCGCCAGAGGGCTGCCACAGGTCTGGCACAAGACCGCCACACAGCCCATTCCTGCCCGCCACAGGACGTCTGTACAAATTACATACCGGTGCAGTACTCACAGGGCAGCTCCACTGATGGCCGCAGCTACTGGATCTGCTGGTCCTGTATCATCTCTGCATGCAGTCCCGGCCAGGGCGTGGGAATACTTCTGATGCATTCGGAAAATGTATTTTGTATAGTGTGTCAGACTCATTCAGACCGAGGTATTTGCGTCATTTAGCACAGTACGTACGTGTGGCGCAGTTAGTCCTGACAACTTGCGCCGCGCATTTCGTACTGCGCATCTGGTGCAGCCCACGCAACCCGTATGCATCATACAACATCAAGGTATAATAACGTTATCATACCATGTGTTATATTTACCCTATGTCGATAGATAAACACATGATATCATCAGCCCAAGTACGCAAAGGCTAAAATAATTTTGATTAAACTAACGATTGACGAAGTGTCTAATTTTTGCTATCAACAGACTCGTAACTGAGTTTCCAGTTCTCGTGTACTGTGGATAAGGATATTAGAAATTCATAATCTGGAGATATCAGTAATGAAAACGGAGAAATGTCTCAGTTACAGGTATTCCAGGGCATCGCTTTGTATGCTTAATATGAATTACCTACCAATTTTTAAAGAGGAAATGGAATCAAAGAAATTATTATGTCGGGCTCTGTTAATCGGAGCACATTGGTTTGCTACAACTAGGAACAGAAGCTACTTTTCTAACAGCGTAGTTAAAATCAAACACAGAAACTAGAGCACTCTGAGAGCGCATACCTCAGCCAAGCAAGCCAACGGTTCCGAAAAATCAAAATTAATTCCGAGAATATGATTTTCTCTGTATCAACACCAAAATCTAATCACTTGTGCTGTTCAATAGTGCTAACAGGCTCAGTAATTTTTTTTAAGATCCCTTCTAAACTTTTTGAGTTATGCTACTAACAAGCATTATGACAGACATGAGTCAAACATACAAACTAACCAAGCGATCTACGCCAAAATTTGATCATTTATGCCGTTTAACATTACTAACAACTCCCATAAATTTCATAAAGCTCCATTCATTATTACCAACGCCAAGAAGGTTATATTTTCATGGGGTTTGTCTCTCTGTCTTTCTGTCTGTCAACAATATAACTCAAAAAGTTATGGACCAATTTTGACAAAACTTACACGAATTGTTAGATATGTTAGGAGAAACAGGTGATTAACTTTTGGTGAAGATCTCTCCATCCGTTTGTTTGTTTGTCTGTCTATTTTGTCAGTACCATAATTTAAAAAGTAATGGGCATATTTTCATGAAATTTACTTGAGTTGTTGGGTTTATTGCGGAGAGTAAATGATCAAATTTTTGTAATGATCTGTTTGTTCTTCGTTCGTTTGTTGCTGTGTTTGATTTTGTTTGTTAGCACAATGACTCAAAAAATTATGGATGGATCTATATGAAATCTTCAGGAATTGTTAGTCATGTTAAAAGACATAATTGATCAAATTTTGGTGATGATCAGTTGGTCCGTTTGTGTGTTTCAATAATGTTTGTTAAAATGTTTGTTAGTAAAATAATTCAAAAATTTTGATGGATTTTATGAAATTTTCAGGAGCTGTTAGTTATGTTAAACGACATGATTGATTAAATTTTGATGATCGGTATTTCCGTTTGTGTGTTTGACTTATGCTGCTTAAAATGTTTGCTAGCCGCATAACTCAAAAAGTTATGAACGGATCTCCAAGAAAATTGAGGACACTCTTAAAATATTATCAAAAGGCACAAGTGATCAGATTTTGGTGTTGATAAAAAGAAAATCATGATTTCATAGA
Source organism: Parhyale hawaiensis (assembly GCA_001587735.2). Taxonomy (NCBI): domain Eukaryota; kingdom Metazoa; phylum Arthropoda; class Malacostraca; order Amphipoda; family Hyalidae; genus Parhyale; species Parhyale hawaiensis. The sequence goes on along the minus strand of LQNS02278089.1, from coordinate 6,535,704 downwards.
CGATGATTTGAATTTTTCGTTACCGCCGTCTTGCTCGGCGGATATATGAACTCTCAGAGTGCTCTAGTTTTTTGAGTTATTGTGCTAACAAGCATAAAATTAAAAACAGTGACAAACGAACGAACGAACAAACCTACTGATCGTCACAAAAATTTGTTTATCTACTCTTCATAACATAACTAACAACGCATGTAAATTTCATAAAAATCCGTCCATAACTTTTTCAGTTATAGCATGGAGAGAAATGAAGCGTACAAATGAAATAAGAAACAAACGGATGGACGGATCTTCAACCAAAAGTTAATCATCTGTTTCTCTTAACATACCTAGCAATCCCTGNAACTTTTTCAGTTATAGCATGGAGAGAAATGAAGCGTACAAATGAAATAAGAAACAAACGGATGGACGGATCTTCAACCAAAAGTTAATCATCTGTTTCTCTTAACATACCTAGCAATCCCTGTAAATTTCATCAAAATCCGTCGATACCTGTTTGAGTTCACTTGATGACAGACAGACAGACAAAATGAGAGACAGTCAGACAGACAAACCCGACGAAATCATTACTTGCTTGGCGGAGGTAATAACAAGAGAAGCACTCTGAGAGCGCACACTTCCGCCAAGCAAGGCAATTTTAATAAAGTATTCATATTGGTCCTGAAACTAGTTTTTTATGATCGCCAAAAACTCTTCAAAATTTGTGCCTTTTATAATATTAGTTAAAGTTTATGTAATTTTATTGATGATTCTCTGATAACTTTTCAAATTATGTGCTGACAAACACTGAGAAAAACATTTAGACACATACACAAACGCACAAACCGATCATCACCAAAACAAGGTCATTTTTTGCCTTTTTAGAATTTCTAACAACTATTGCTGACTTTATGAAGATCCGTCCAGAAATTTTTATATTAAGTTATGAATAACATAAGAACGAATTAAAAGACAACCAGGCAAACGAACTGACAGATTATCACAAAAATCCGGTCTGTTACACTTTGTCACAGTCCCAATTCTTGTAAGTTTCATGAAAATCCGTTCATAACTGTTTCAGTTATGTAACCAAGAAAAAAAAGCAAACAAACAGTTAGAATTAAGGATCTTTATCAAACGATCTTCCTAATATACTTAACAGTCTCTGAAAAATTCATTATGATCCAGCCGTAAATTTTTGAGCCATAGATTTTTGTGCAAGACATGTATAGACAAAGAGATAGACCAACTCTGCCGAGGACGTAACGTCCTTTTGGGTGACAAAGTGCAAGTTGAGTATAAAGTTCGACCATGATAACCGTACGTGATGACCCAGTGCACCTCATTTCACAAGTAAAAATTAATTTTTCGAGAAACGGCACCATATTCCAGTTGGTTAAGCTAATAAACGAAATTGATGGTGAATTTTTAACGTCCATGTTTAAACACAGACTCAAAAAGGCCTTTATGAACTCAAGTACCCTACGTGATATCCTTGTTAATTGTAGGAGAAGTGTTGTAATTTCTGCGTTTGTTGTTCGCAAGTCGTATGCAAATGTGCATTGCGTTGCGCCAATTGTTATTCTCACGGGAATTTAATGATTACCTCCGCCAAGGAGGTTATGTTTTCGTTGGGTTGTCTGTCTGTCTCTCTGTCTGTCATCAAGATAACTCAAAGAGTTATGGGCAGTTTCTAATGAAATTTAGAGGGAATGTTAGGTATGTTGAGAGAAACAGATGATTACCTTTTGGTGAAGATCCGTCTATTCGTTTCTTTGTTTGTGGGCCTCATTTTTCTCGATGCCATTACTCAAAAAGTTATGAAGGGATTTTTACGAAACTTACATGAGTGGTCAGGTATATTACGAAAAGTGAATGACCAATTTTTTGTAATGATCCGTTTGTTCGTTAGTTTGTTTGTCACTGTTTTTTATTTCATGCTTGTTAGCACAATAACTCAAAAAGCTATGAACGGATCTTTATGAAATTAACAGGAGTGTTTAGTAATATTAAAATACGTAAAGATTAAATTTTGGTGATGATCGGTTGGCCTGTTTATGTGTTTCACTTATGTTTGTTAGCAGCATAACTCAAAAATTTATGAACGGATCTTCAAGAAAATCGATGGAACTGTTGATACTGATTAAAGGCCCTAATGATTAGATTTTGGTGTTGACGCAAAGAAAATCATGGATTCCGAACTTGTTTGAATTTTTCGTTACCGTTGCCTTTCTTGATGGAAGTATGCGATGTCAGAGTGCTCAAGTTTGGAAATGAAATGAATCCAAACTTGTAACAATCACTTTTTGTAATAAGTCGAATATTTCGAAGAGAAGAAAACGATTAAAAAGGCTGCATCTATACAACTTGGTAAAACAAATTTATGTTATATATATTCAGATAATATATTACCTTGTTATTAATATTATTAAAACAGGAAGTTTTAATCATTACCCCCTCTCAAATCCAGTGTTTTTGTTTGCATATTTAGGAAACATAAGTAATTCTAAGACTATTTTTGTGAATAATGTCTTCGTCGGAAATGCTTAGTTTTCGAGATATTTGACTTTGAAGTTCCCATTGCTTTCCTATGGGGGAAAATTACCGACGTTATTATTGGCACCCTAACGACCTCATAGGAACCTAACCGAACCTTACCCAACCTAACCATGCCTAACCTTACCTAACCTACCAAAAAAACTAGAAAAATAAGTTTTTCATTACACTGAGCTATATAGTGTCTTTATTTTCTCTTAAAGAAAAACACTGGTCACTCCGAAGGCAATTATCTCGAAAGCTAAGCATTTTCGACAATGTCATTCTTGAAACATGTATTAGAGTTCCTTATTTTACCCAAATATGCCAACAAAAACACTGGCTCTGAAAGAGGGGGGAAAGGTAATAGCAAAAAAATAATACTAATAAAATACCAAGCTTTGATCTTATACATCCAAGAACGGGAATGACCTAAATGAAGTACAAAGCAGCATAGCGACCCTTGTGCCGCTAAGGAGAACACTCCATCAAGAATATATCGTTCATATGTGAGAACAACGTCATAACTCAAAAAAAAGTCAATTTTACAGGATAGAGGATTTTGATATTAGACAGCCACATTATTACCATACTGTCCCATAACAAAATATGACGTTTTTCTTCACAACACACAGCACCTTCCCTCACTACGGCTGAGTAGAAACTGAGATATACCATTGTTGACGCCAAGGGTTGGTAACATCTAGGCCGGCGCAATAGTGACATTTACTGCCAGCTATACTGCTGAGTTTTCCAGGTAGAAATGTATCGTTTTTACCACTATATAGAGAAGAAAACGGGCCAACTCGTGGTTGTCATCATTCAAATTTCCCATTTTTTGAATTATGACGTTGTTTTCTCTTATGCGCGACATTTACAACTGACTTGAGCTTTTGCAGGTCAACACGACTGAACGCAGATCCCGGCAACGAATGCCATACCAGTACTGCTCCGAGTATGACATACCGCCTGAACTGAAGAGTTTGGCACCTAACAGTTCCCAAAGTAAAGGGATGGGCTACGGATGCGGCTAACATGTTTCTTCCCAATGATCCTAGGAGTGAGAGCTGAAGAATCTAGCCAATATGACCCTTATTATTGAACGCCATATAGAACATACAGAGGCAAGCAACCCTTCGTCTATGAGATAAGTCTCCAAAATTATTCTTGGCACACAACACACTAGCAGACCCAACAGTCGGCCAAGCTGACGAAGATGAGTAGTGGCCGCCGAACTCCAGACAGGGGAACAATACTCCAATACAAGAAGCAAAGAGCATAGAAGCATCCCCGAACTATTCCAACGTCACCAAACATAACGTAAACTTTACGAAGGATCCCAATCTTATTAGCAGGACGTGAGCATAGGCAACTAAGGTGCACCTCGAAGGTTAGCTTCTTATAAATTGAAAAGGACACATAGTATCTCAACTGAGCATATGACCTCTGCAAAACAGTACAACTTACCTTACGTGGGAATGAGGAAGTAACAGAGTACGAGACCGATTTAAAGTCATATACTTGGTTTTATTTCTATATTTCCTATGCCACGAGGAGCTAGCTCCGAGAGTCAATCCTCGACAAGTCTCTATTCAAAAACTGGGCAACATCCTTATGAAAGCCATGGGCCGGTATTACTGCTACCCAGGTGGAATCGAATCGTCGGCTTAATTGACCAAATTCTTCTAATAAAGGAAAATACGTCGCGATCGTACATTGCAAAGAAGTTACTCTAAGACACTATCCCGAGGAACACGAGAGTTACCCGAAACCACCGAGACAGCAAGGTGTGCTCACCCATGAACGCTTGATGAGCACAGAAATAAAATCCGGATGATTGATAGCATCCTACGTACCACCCACACCAAAGGATTCAAATTCATTCTATAGCATCAAATATCACACAAAAGTTCAGCTAAAAAAGTGTTCTTCAAAACGACAATCCACCGTTGATTGGGCGAGGTGTAATACAGACAAAAGAGCGTCACACCAACCCAAGTTTCTTCTGCAGGTATAAATTGACCTGGTGGTAGCAGCACTGTCATTTCAGAAGAGTGGTTCAATTTACGTGCAACAAGTTTTTCAAATACCTTCTACAAAATGTGTCAAAGATACAGGTGGGCATTTGCCTACATTTGGCGGAAAAAAAACTCTTATCAATAGGCGTACTATATTAAATTTTCCATTGCGCCAACGAGGGAAATTTCTCAAGCGAATCAGGTGCCTAAAAATCCCACTTATCTTAGGAGCCAGAATGCCGATAGGGTCCAGACCGGCAGCAGAAACCGTAAACTTTTCAAAATCCATATATGAAGAGGAGCATAATATTCTAAGCATATCTGCATCATATACAATAACTAGAGAGTGCACTCTATATGAGAGCGCATAGCTCCGCCAAGCAAGGTAACAGTAACCAAAAATTCAAACTGGTTCTGAAAGTATGATTTTTTGTATCAGCTCCAAAATTTAACCATTTCTGCCTTTTAATAGCATCAACAATCCTTGTAATTTTCATGAAGATCCGCTCATAACTTTTTGAGGTGTGCGTTTGAGAAAAAATAGACAGACAGACAGGCAAACACACAAACAGACTGATGAAAGCATTTTCACCAAAAGTTAATTATCTGTTACTGTTAACATGTCTAACAATCCTGTAAATTTCGTAAAGATCCGTACCTTACTTTTTGAGTTATCTTGGTGGCAGACAAAGAGACAGACAGAATAACAGATAGACAAACACGACAAAAACATAACCTCCTCGGCGGCGGTAATTAAACGGCTTGTTGAGGAGAATTTTGGAATTGCTGCAAATATTCGTGGACGATCAACCGGTGTGGCTTGAGACTGTTTAGCTGAAGCTGCCACACAAAAGTTACGGCTGATAAAAAAAAAACTTCAATAAAATATTGTTTCAGCTACATAGAGGCCTCAAGCAAATAGTAAACAGTTTTCTGAGACGCAAGAAAAATGCTTATCAGCTAGCAGCGTAAATTAAAAATTGTAACTCAACGGTAGTAAGAATCACCAGGTCTTATAACACCAAAAACCTCCAAAATTCTTCAAAATTAAATTTGCCATTTACAAATGGTTTTCTCAGATAAATGTATGTTTCTTGCTAATAATGGCATGTCTTACATTGCTATGAACAGTTTTTATGTATTAGGTCGTTATGTAAATTAGATTAAGTTAGAGCGCGCTGTCTCTTTCTTTCTATTAGTTCTGTTTTTGTGAGTGAAAAAGTTGCTTCATGCCAATTCCATGTCTGCAGGCGTAGAATGAGCGTATACATCCAAGTATTTTCTTTACGCGTGGCCACGTGTTCACGTGACATGGTTTCTAGACAGTAGAAGACTTGGTTATCTTAATTATACTTAAATTGTGGGCGTATAGATGTGAAGATATTGTGTTCTTAATTAAAGTTATTTGATTGAATTATCAATCAGCAGTAAAGCCTATTGGGTGTGAGTGAGCTGTGAATATAGTGAAGTAGTCTGTTTGCTATATCTAATTCTTCATTTGAGTGTGTGTAAAATACAAGAGTACATGGGGAGGACATGGCAGACCTCCTCAGGGCAGCAATCATTGCGGCTCTGTTGGGCCCACGTGTCCCTAAATTGCTGTGCTGGGGGAGTTCTTAGTAGCTGTGTGTTGTGTCAGCAGTTGTGTGTTGTGTCAGCAGTTGTGTGTTGTGTCAGCAGCTGTGTGTTGTGTCAGCAGTTGTGTGTTGTGTCAGCAGCTGTGTGTTGTGTCAGCAGCTGTGTGTTGTGTCAGCAGTTA
>LQNS02278089.1:6495551-6506447 GCA_001587735.2 Parhyale hawaiensis | reverse complement strand
AGACCTCACCGCTCGGCTGTCATGGATCAATTGGGAGAATCTGGGGGTGACGCCAGGCCGAAGGTCCCTCTTCTCCACCCTCAGCCTCGCCAACGACTCCCTCACCACCATGCCCCACTGATGCCTCACTGTTGTCCTCACTCCATGCTATAATAGTGGCGTACGTAGAAATTATTGTCGGACATGTAAACAATACAGCAAAGGAAGGAAATTATTCTAGATGAGTGCCCGTGGTGGAAGAGATTCTCAGGGTAGCGTTTAGAAAGTTTTTTTTTTTTTGTTCCTTTTGTACGCTGAGCCACTGAGCTCTGTCGTTACCTGCCGCTTGACAAATTATAAGCCCGACTTAAAAGTAACGGCGTTTGTGTCTCAGATAATTTTACTCACTGACTCGGACCTGATCTTGGGGGTGTCTCGTGTTGGGCATGAGGACTAATCCCTATCAGATTAAGGGCATGGTCGATAGAACGCCAAAATTAGGCATTCGAGGCTTGGCTTGTTCGGAACTATAGGCCCGTGCGCTGATTTCCACCAGCGTAATTGAGTTACAGGCGTTGACCCTATATCGGTTGCTTTGGAGACTTCCAGAATCTCAATAGTATTCCCGAAAATGGAGATTTCAGCAGGTTCAACGTTATCCCGTTGCTTCTATCTCATGTAACGCGATTCTAACATGCCCTTAGTCTATTGTTATCTCAAATTTAGACCAGCCTCAGCACCTCTGACCTTTGATAGTGTTTGTAATGTGTTCAAAGAACTTCATGGCTCTTAAATTTAGAGGCCATCGATCATCGATAGCAAGTATACATTTAAGCTCCACATTTCCAGTATTTCAAGTGCAGCATCTCAGATATTTGGGATTATGAGGAAAACATCGAGGGTTTGCTTGTGACTTACAGTGTTGCCGGACTTTCTTTTTACTTATATATGGTGGCAGAACTTTGTTTTCCCGTTTAAGTATCGGGCTGCTGCGTTCATCAGCGATTCGACAGAGGGACGTCTCGTAAACTCATTTATATGGCGGATCCTTTAATTTGTGTTCTTAATGAAAGTTATTCATTTATTTAATTGTTTCCCATGCATCTTTCATAACATTTTAAAATGACATGCATCCTCTTATGGCTACGGTGGCCTCCAGGTGTTCTGAATACGCACTCTTTGAACTGCTGCATTTCACGTGGTCACTGTTCGATTGCCTACAGCACACCCACTACCCAGTATCAGCGGTCATTTATGTTTCTCTGATATCGGCAACGGAACGGCTTGATTTTCCGCTCTTTGCTGAGGTGGGATTGTAAGTTTTTTTTTAGCTCTGTGGGCAATCGTTTACCTTCCCGTGTTTTATGCTTCACTGTCTTTTCGTGCCTCTTAAAACGTCTAACATCTTCTTTTCTTTTTTGGACTCCAGTTGTTGAGTGACATGGGTGGGGAAACTGAAGCTTTAACTCAATTGTCTTTTTTTTTCTCTCTGTGCATTATCTCTTGCTTGAAATAATAACCGCAATAGGTTTTTCAAAAGGCACAAAACAGAATAGGCTAAATAAAAAATGGTTGTCAAAATAATTTTTTTGAAAATTCTTGAAATCAAAAATATAAACGCATATTAGAATTAATTTTATGATTAATATTTTCATTATGATGTAATTATTCTCATTCATGAAACTTTTATACTATGCTATATTATTTTATAGTTGTATTCACGGAGATAAGTATTTTAATAATATACGTGCGTTGAAACATATCATGCCTCACTAATGCGACGTTTAGGCTTTGGTGATGGTGTTGGTAAGATCAATGAATAATAAATGAATGAAAAACAAATTCTAGGAATGGTAATTATTCATGAACACAGTTCCGCTCGTTGAAACATTGTATATATCATGGCGACGAAAAGTTTGAGTTACCACATTTTGTTTTATATATCCTGATATTTCACCCTAAAAAAAAATTACCCTGAAAATTTCCGTTTACCCTCTGGAGCGAAGGCCAAAATAGTAAGTCTAGGCATTAATAAAGAATGTTTTATTAGTTTATCGTCCACTACGTATGTGGATAAACATTTGCCTTGAATTTATACCAGTGTTTTGCATGATAAAGATTTAAGTCTTGAACTACTATTTGTAAAGGTGAATCAGTGCCTGCCTCTTTAACTGGCATCGCAGAACTTGCAGTGGTTCTAAGACTGTAAAAATAAATCAGTAAATAACTAAGTAAATTAAATAATAAATTGATCCCTCTATACGGAGATCGACAAAGTTAAAACCTCTAAATATTTTCTTGATGCTTGAGGGAAACTTTTTTATTCCGGTGAGCAGTCGCCCGTCGCGCACTCGAGCAGCTGAAGTTGCTGGTATTTTTCTGATGCAAGCAGAGGCGAAAGACAAAGAAACTATTTTGTTACATGTACAATGTACAGACTGTAAGTAGAGCCTACAATACGGATGTTATATTGTTGTTAGGTGTATAGCCGCTGTTTGTGTATGTTGCATTTTCTTCATGTCATGTTTTACAATAAAATTATAATCACAGCTTTGTTAATGTTGTACCTACGGTACCTGAGGCCAAATAGGGCTTAGTGGAGGTGGCTTGGGTAGGCTTGAGACTTTGTTTCCCAACGATAACAGCCCAGCGAGCATCCATGAGCCAGGTGCGAGGATGCATTGTTTTCAGCATGTCTGCGTATCTGTCAATCCACACCTCTCCTTGTGCACTGAGCTTGGATGACAGACCTCTGTTTCATTTGATTTGGTTCTCAGATATTTGCTGCATAGAACTTCGTTCCCAGCCTTGTTTCCCTTGTCGATTAATACGCATTTTGTATGCCAGAATCCAGTTAACTGAGGTGGGAGTAAGTGGGCTGCGGACTGGAGGTCCCGACACACTCGGTTCTTAATAATTGCTGCGTTAAATACTTCCCCGATGACTTGACTAACTTCAGTAGTTAGAAAGGTAATTTATCTACTGCAGTAACATACTTTATTGAAAAAATGTACTGTTGCTAAAATCTATCAATTATAACCAGGGTTCTTCTAGTGCATTTGGATAGTAATCCACATTTGTAGATTTTCTCCTGGGGACCGAGCTATTTAAACCGCCACTGGTGGGGCAACTGAGTGGTGTGCTTGCATGCTCCAGTGCCCTGGAACGCTGCCATGCCAGGAAGAGGAATTCTTGTAAAGCGTGACATACGGCGTTGCCATTTCCAGCACTCATTCCCATTTCTGGGCAGTGACCCTGCCCAGAAATGGGAATGGTAGGGGGGACTACGTGTCACAAGATCGAACATTCCATTTCTGACGCCATGGCTCTGACAGCCTGTGATCGACTGCAGCTGTACACTTTTCTGAAACTTAACGGGCATCTATCTGCAGCACGAACCAGTGCAATTGGATTTCCTATTTAGGGCGAGCGGTAAAGTTGACTCTACCTTTACATATCATTTATTGCGCTGTTACCTTAGGCTACCTAAGTTTTCCCTATAGTAGTTATACGACAACCATTGAGTTAATTTTTAGGAAGCAAGTACAGAATGAACAGAGAGCGTTCAGTTTCCTATTCACCTACACAACCCACTTGATCATTTTGCATTTGGTTATTTTATTTTTTTCGCAGTCAAACGGTGAATATGTAACAAAAAGGGTACATACTGGCGAGCTATGATCCGGGCATCGAAGCAAAAACTTTCCTCCTGATCAGAAAACTCTTTTACCTTTGCTTCTCCTACAGCCTTATTAGTCCCGGTCATATAGAGGGTCGTTGGAGCAAATCCTTCTTAATTTCCCTGTATTTGTGTCCATTACCGCATGTTCTTCCAGCTCCAGCTAGGTCATGCATTATGTTCTCTTTTACGCGATCCTTCCGCCATGCCGTGGACACAGTAACGGAGTTTCCGTTAACTAGAGCAGACTGCCGTGGTCTTCACCTTCTCCTACGATCTGGCGGGGCATATTCAGAACGTTGTTTCATACATAATAATAATTTTTGGCTGATCCGCAGAGCCATACCACCTCAGTATCGCTTCTCCGATATCTTCCCCGCGATAGAGCCAATCTTCAGCGGTTGTGTGATATAATAATTTCTTGATCAGAAACTATAAGCGATTATCTAATATCATCCAACGCCGCTCTTATCAGCTAATTGTCTGAGGTTTTTGGTAGTGTTCTCCTGCGTCAAGTTTGAACTATATAAGAACCTCGCATGACAGAGGATGTGTTTCAGTCTCTAACACAACTTCTCCTATCAGAACATCATTGACATCTACTTCTATATCGTAAGCGGAATCGCATAGTATCCGATAATCTCCTTAAAATATCCGAATACATCTATATTTACAGGCAAATTATTTCACTTACAGGGACTTCAAAAATTTACTTAATGCAAATTAAGTCTCACTCCATGTCTGCCTTCAGCAACTACGAGGATGCATGGCTTAAAGAACCTTTAACCCTCCAGTATCAAAAGACAGAAGCCTAGCCACCAGCTCTTGTAGTAGATCACGTCAGCTGACCCTGCAGCCCCAGAGACATCATTATAAAAATGGTCCATGGAATATGTTTATGAAAAATAATTTAGCTTACCATAAAATCTGCATCGTTTTTTGTGATAACATGACACAGAAAAATTTTTACTACATCAGAAACTGCTGTATTTTCTCAAACAGGATTTAGCGGTTAATACATACAAACAGATATCAAAACACCCGAAACATTTGATGTTATCACTAGTAACTATTTCTGAAGTAATACAACTACTAGTTAGTAATATCATTACTAATGAAATTAGTACTACTGGTACGAGTAGCACTACTTTAAGAATAACTAGAGCTGTTAACAATTAAATTTTATTATTATTATTATATTCTATACCGATGATCGAATTCATATTTTAAATTCCTCTTTTATTTCAATAAAGAGCAGTTTATTCAGTAGCATAGCACTTCCCCCATAGAGTGATACAGGAACAGTTGGCAACATGGGTGAAGCGTTACGTGGTATGCACTCAAATGATGATGCCACATGGACGGCAATACGCACAATATTCACAGTGTAATATGCTGCTTTGAAAAGCTGGAATTATTTATGTTAGATCAGTTTACAGTTCTTTCACAGTTTGTTGACTAAGAATCGTTACAATTAGTTTTTGAAAGAAGTGGGGCATCGCAATTGGAAACGGTGAGTGTTGAGTCGTTTACATCGATCACTCGACCGCCTAGTGGCGTAAGACTGTCATCCCCTGTGGGGGTTGGCAAATTCAACGCTGCCATTTTTTATGGGCAACTTACTCTAGAATTATGGCATTTTTCACATCTCAGTCAACCCACAAGACTGTCTGAAAAAGATTGTGATGATGGCTCAACTCCTTGTGCCTCGTTTTGGGTCGAGTTACAGATTCAACTTCGTCATTTTTGGTGGCCAACTAAGTCAAGATTTATACCATTTTCCACATCTCAGTCAACCCACCCGAATGCCTTAAAAAAATCCTTATTATTATGTCAACTCCTACTGCCTCGTTTGTGTGGACCGACAACAGAATTCAACGCCATTATTTTTGATGGCCAGCTAATTCCAGCTCTTTGGCACTGGTCATATTTAGGCCAGTCCACCAGAACTCCCTACAAAAAATTATGAACATTGCTCAACTCCTTCTCCCACTTTTTGGGTGGACAGACAAATATACTTAAATCTTCAACGAAAACATCACCGCTCTTCCCTTCGCTCGCGAGGGATACACATCCTCCTTTAAGGGAATCTAAAATTATTAAAATTAGGGGCTCGTTCAGTTCGACGCCAAAGTTAAACCTTTGAGGCTTGACTTACCCCGAACTTCAGTTTAAAACTGTGGCTTTGCAACTTTGAATTGTACTGTAAGTGTTAGCAGCAACCCGATTACGTTCAACTAGATGAATATCTATTTTAAGGAGCAAGATTGAGTTTTCGAAAGTTTCAGGGACAACCGGTTAAGGGTCAGCGCCTGAAACGCAGTTCAATGGATCAGGGTCAATACGAGCACACAAGCCTAAAATTCTGAGAACTCGAGCATCGAAGGCGTAATTTCATCTTCCAATCGAATGCACCCCTAGGTACTTAACATTCATTGTAGGTATGCGTGTCACACCAATTCTGTTTTATATAAGATGCAATGGCTGAGTCACCTGTCACTAGGTGCTAGAGCTTAGTAAACAGTGACGATCTGCTGGGGCGGAGTGACTGCTCACAAGGTGTTTTGTCTGCGTAACTAGTGACGCAGCTGGCAGCAGCTGGCATGAGCTCGGAGAGTGTAAGTAATGACGAGGTGCTGTGGGTATCGCGCCTGAGTGTCTCACAAACAATAGCGGCCTGACTAATGGAAGCTGTTATCGGCCTTATCTTCCTGCCCTGTGTTGCGGCCCCTTGTGATCCCCGCCCGGGTGTCGAACCACACTTTCGTAACATGTGTTTCTCTGCCGCATGTTTCCCCACACTGCCATATCGTGTGATCTCTGCCGCGTATCTGGTCCCATACTGTCGTATAGTGTGATCACTGCTCCATATTTGGTCCCATACTCCCGTATCGTGTGATCTCTGCCACGCATCTGGTCCCATACTGCCGTATTGTGTGATCTCTGCCCCATGTTGGGTCCCATACTGCCGTATCGTGTGATCTTTGACCTCATATCTGGTCCCATACTCTCGTATAGTGTGATCACTGCTCCATATTTGGTCCCATACTCCCGTATCGTGTGATCTCTGCCACGCATCTGGTCCCATACTGCCGTATTGTGTGATCTCTGCCCCATGTTGGGTCCCACACTGCCGTATCGTGTGATCTCTGACCCCCATATCTTGTCTCATACTGTCGTATCGTGTGATCTCTGCCCCATATCTGGTCCCATAGCTACTGCCGTATCGTGTGATCTCTGCCCCATATCTGGTCTCATATTGCCATATCGTGTGATCTCTGACCCATATCTGGTCCCATAGTGCCGTATCGTGTGATCTGTGCCCCATATCTGGTCCCAAAGCTACTGCCGTATCATGTGATCTGTGCCCCATATCTGGTCCCATATCTACTGCCGTATCGTGTGATCTCTGCTCCCTATCTGGTCCCATAGCTACTGCCGTATCGTGTGATCTGTGCCCCATATCTGGTCCCATAGCTACTGCCGCATCGTGTGATCTATGCCCCATATCTGGTCCCATATCTACTGCCGTATCGTGTGATCTCTGCCCCATATCTGGTCCCATAGCTACTGCCGCATCGTGTGATCTATGCCCCATATCTGGTCCCATATCTACTGCCGTATCGTGTGATCTCTGCCCCATATCTGGTCCCATATCTACTGCCGTATCGTGTGATCTGTGCCCCATATCTGGTCCCATAACTACTGCCGCATCGTGTGATCTATGCCCCATATCTGGTCCCATAGCTACTGCCGCATCGTGTGATCTGTGCCCCATATCTGGTCCCATAACTACTGCCGCATCGTGTAATCTCTGCCCCATATCTGGTCCCATAGCTACTGCCGTATCGTGTGATCTCTGCCCCATATCTGGTCCCATAGCTACTGCCGTATCGTGTGATCTGTGCCCCATATCTGGTCCCATATCTACTGCCGTATCGTGTGATCTCTGCCCCATATCTGGTCCCATATCTTCTGCCGTATCGTGTGATCTGTGCCCCATATCTGGTCCCATAACTACTGCCGCATCGTGTGATCTATGCCCCATATCTGGTCCCATAGCTACTGCCGCATCGTGTGATCTGTGCCCCATATCTGGTCCCATAGCTACTGCCGCATCGTGTGATCTCTGCCCCATATCTGGTCCCATAGCTACTGCCGTATCGTGTGATCTCTGCCCCATATCTGGTCCCATAGCTACTGCCGCATTGTGTGATCTGTGCCCCATATCTGGTCCCATAACTACTGCCGCATTGTGTGATCTGTGCCCCATATCTGGTCCCATATCTACTGCCGTATCGTGTGATCTGTGCACCATATGTGGTCCTTTAGCTACTGCTGTATCGTGTGATCTGTCTCCCATATTTGGTCCCATAGCTACAGCTGTATCATGTGATCTGTGCCCCATATCTGGTCCCATACATAGCTACTGCCGCATCGTGTGATCTGTGCCCCATATCTGGTCCCCTAGTGCCGTATCGTGTGATCTGTGCCCCGTATCTGGTCCTATAGTGCCGTATCGTGTGATCTGTGCCCCATATCTGGTCCCATAGCTACTGCCGTATCGTGTGATCTGTGCCCCATATCTGGTCCCATATATAGCTACTGCTGTATCGTGTGATCTGTGCCCCATATCTGGTCCCATAGCTACTGCCGTATCGTGTGATCTGTGCCCCATATCTGGTCCCATAGCTACTGCTGTATCGTGTGATCTGTGCCATGTATACTGGACATCGTAATTAATTACCTCGATTCAGTCCCCGATCGTCACGTTCATTTTACATGCCGCCGCTGCTCCGTTGACCACAGAAGCAGCAGATCTCCGGGCCGAACATCCTGTCGACCAGCGCAGAAGATGCAGCCCATGAGCCCTCTCACCTACTTTGCCGTATAAACGGCCCAACTTTTTTTGTGGGGAGGAGGGGCGGCACACCTCTTATTTTCAGTGCTTCTTTCTCCGACAATTTAATTTTACTCACTTTATGGTCTCTCAGCAGAGTGGACAGAGATGAAAAGTTCCCACATTACCCGTACGTATTCCACTTAGAAATAATTTTATCTTGTATAAACGTTAAACGAAATTAGCTGTATTAATTCAATAGCAGAAGCTCAAACTCATAGGAGCAAGAGAAATCCCACAATTATGGAGAAAATCCCAAGGACTGAAGGACGGATGCAACAGAATCGTATTGGGCGAACAAGGTTTTAAGCAGAGTACACATCTTGCACTTGCACGTTGTCAGCTCATCAGACGAGGCAGGCGAGTTCACGCGATTGCCTGTCGCTTCGCCTAGCATTTGCAGCTCGCCATTTAGCGCGTGACGAATGACAGAAAACTCGTGGGCTTCCCAACATGTGACGAGTGACGTTCCCTTCGCCTTACGACTTTCTGACAGGCAAGTTGCTGAGGGCAAGGAGGCGGCGGCTGCCTCTGTACGCCACAGATATGTCGCGACCACACTTCCGGGAGCACACAAAGGATGCGCAATCAACATTTGCAATCAACATTTGCAATAAACATTTTGGGTGAGATAGGAGACTACCATTGACAGAAAACACAATATTCAAAATAAATTAGGAACCACTTTTACAAACAGGCTATTACTATCGGCTTTCTAGATATTACTCAGAAAACAGAACTTCATAGTTTGGAGAATCCCCTCCGGCACCTATTCTCTACAACAGAATGAT
Source organism: Parhyale hawaiensis (assembly GCA_001587735.2). Lineage (NCBI taxonomy): Eukaryota > Metazoa > Arthropoda > Malacostraca > Amphipoda > Hyalidae > Parhyale > Parhyale hawaiensis. Next base: position 6,497,098 of record LQNS02278089.1, on the reverse strand, counting down.
AAACAAAATTTCAGTGTACTCATAAACGCCCCACAAATATTTAAAATGAGCGCTCAAAGCTTGGCCTGGGCTCTAACTTATTTTTTAAACACTTTCATATATCGTCTCGTATTGTTAGTTTGAAATCGCAACGCGCACCTTGGGAAATAATATATTTGATTTTCACTACAGCATTGCAAATCTTTAAACTGGAAAACAGACAAGACGTCTTCGTTAACATTCAACCATTGGAAAAAATTACCTTCCGTAAGGTCTGTTAAGCTAGCTAACATATGAGAGAGTGCGAAAAAAGGTTAATGCTGCACTAGAATCTATCGGATTGATTTCCGGTGATGATGACGGCCGCAGATGTTCAGTAGAGAACATGCCTCGCACTCTCTCACGAGAGTGTCTTCATAGAAGTATTGACACATGCACTTCACAGCGTGTCCAGTAATTGTGTGTACAACCTTCACTGAGAGAAAATTGGTTTTTGAAAAATAATCTGTTCGCTTGGGTATCGTCTACAACCACTGGGTTGCTGTGCATGCTCATCTACGAACATTCTTTCGCTTGCATAATTTTTACCGACTGTTTGGTAGCGTTGATATTTTGGACTCTCTGATACCAGTAGGGGATCGTGCCAATCTGCCCGATAGGAGAGTGCGGGCTATGCTTGGCTTTTCGTGTTGACGTTTCCGGGGTTCAGTCGCTGCTGCAGTGGGCATAGTGCCAGAAATGGGGATGCCGGTCGGTCGCAGGAGCCTTCCGTTTCTGACGTCATAGCACTGACAACCTGTGGCCGACTACAACCGTGCACTGCTATGGGTCCAACTGGAAGTATCTGTTGCACGAACAGGCTCCGGTGGATGTCACAGTTGGGGTGTACTGTCCAGATGACTTTACCTTTACTACAGGTTGTACTTTACACAAATTGGGAACAAATAAAAAAATAGTTACGGTCAGGTTGCAATCTAAAAAAAATGCTGTAATTATTCAGTTTTCATTGCTTGAAGTAGTAATTGTTGAGCAAATCTCTGCAGCGTGCCAGTGGTTAGTGGAAGTGCAGTTCTGGTGCTGCTGGGCAGCCACCAGTTACCGGGATAGCTCAAGCGCTCTGGGTAGAGAATTCCAGCAGGAAAATGAAAGTCTTAGAAGTCTCCAGAACGGGACTATATTCAACATAACATGTAACAACGCAAAGCTAATGACCGCTGTATACGGTAACGATGTTGACAGCTTGGCTGCACCATATTAGGATAACATATAGAGCAATGAAGAGCTTGTGACCACCGTTACAGGCAACAATGCTGCAAGCCATGCTATATTCAACATAACATGTAAGAACGCAAAGCTAAAATAGTAACTGTAACAGACAACAATACTGATAAAGAGCGTCGCTGCACTTAGAAAACGCGTAATGATGCAAGCTAGTGATAACCCTAACAGGCACCAACATGGCGAGGGTGGCTAGACTACCAACATTTTTTGTGTTTATGTTGAACTCCTGACAGCTGTAAGGAATCCGCTATTGGTTAAAGAGCAACGAAACCGACTGTGGTAGATTC
>LQNS02278089.1:6473123-6495247 GCA_001587735.2 Parhyale hawaiensis | reverse complement strand
AAGAGGAAGTGCAGGTTCCGCTCTCCCGGCATACAGATGGTGGAGTCGGGATCACAGGAATCCAAGCAGCACTTCTCTTTGGAGCTGCAGTCGCTGTCGACGGTGCACTTCTGCAACACAAGACGCGCGTTACTGACGCTGCAACACAACCCGTGCGTTACTGACGCTGCAACACAACCCGTGCGGTGTAGAGCCTCCAAATATGCACGGTAAAAGTTTCCCTGAATATCGCAATGACACGCAACGCAAGACTGCGCTGTGACATTAAAGTTCGGTGACTTGCAGTTTCCCGCTCTGCATACGCAACCGCTTCTTGTCTCGCCTGCACAGGTACTGCTTGCACCACCAGATCAGGGCAGGTACAGGCCAGGGTTAGCTTACCTACGCAGGTATTGCTTGCACCACCAGATCAGGGCAGGTACAGGCCAGGGTTAGCTTACCTACGCAGGTATTGCTTGCACCGCCAGATCGGGGCAGGTATGGACCAGGGTTAACTCACCTGCACAGGTATGCTTCGTACCACTAGGTCAGGATCACTGCAGTCTACCAGGATACGAGGCATGGGAGGACAGATGAGGTCCTCTGAGGAGAGAAGAAGGCACATCTGTCAATGGTCATGGCTTCATACAGAATAGAAATTACAGTTCTAAAGCAAGGATTCTCCAACAAGTTTCCTCTCATTTCTTCCATACCAGTGTTGTAGCTAGAAACCTGCTCTCCGACTGTCTGTAATGGTCGAAAGGCCTGTTGCAATTAAGCCTGCGGTGTCACCTGGCCGCGCAGGCGTCAAAGTCGCCATTCGCTACGTACGTTTATATACGTGCGTCGGTGTACGTGCGGGCAGCGTTCAAGCTCGTGTGCTGTGCCTGCTCGCTGTATTGCAGATTCGGTTAGGTAAGGTTATTTTAGTTAAGGTTAGGTTAGGTAAGGTTTGGTTAGGTTAGGTAATGTTAGGTTAGGCAAGGTAAGGTTAGGTTAGGTTAGGTTAGGTAAGGTTAGGTAAGGTTTGGTTAGGTTAGGTTAGGTTAGGTAAGGTTAGGTAAGGCTAGGTTAGGTAAAGTTAGGTAAGGTTAGGTTAGGCTAGGTAAGGTAAGGCTAGGTTAGGCTAGGTAAGATTAGCTTAGGTAAGGTTAGGTCAGGTAAGGTTCGGTTAGTAGTGCTTATTGTAGTGCTTCTGGTGGTTGTTGCGCGGCAAGAAAGCTCACTTGAACGCACTGTGATGAGCGTACACAGAATGGCGAGTTTGATGCCAGTGCCCCACGGCGGTGTTACCCCGGCCTCCAAAACGACACAGGTTGACACCAAAGACAACCTAAAAAATTGTAGAGTTATGAACCAGTTCAAACTGCCTTTGTTTACAAACATTGCCTTGTTTGTGAATATCGGGATTGATTGATATTCAAAAATAGAGTAAATATTCCATAACTAACAAATATTGTCTAAATTCCCAAAGTACTTTTGGGTTGTTTTCAAGCGTTTTTTATATTTTAAACTACAGCCAAAAGATGGCTCCGCTAGACATGTTTTAAGTATGTGCTTTCCTCAGATTCTACAACACTCTGTCGGGGCGCTGAGATCGCCCGTCGTCTTCACCACTACATGCACGGAGTAACACCTGGTAACACCGTGAGGGTAACTCCAGTGTCGGATTGCAACACGCCTCAAGTTTGAGCAGACAGCAGACCGTACTTGCGAGCTTCTCCTAAAGCCCATCTCATTATGGAGAGGACTGGAAGATATCAAACACTTCAGTTGCGATGGCAGTTTGTACCCTAATCAGTGTAGGTACAGGAATCATTGATGGGATTCATGTTCAGCCGTAGAGGTGTTCATATCAGCCGTGAATGTTGATTTAAGGGATTCTTCTTAGCAACACTTTGGGAGTCCTGAGGTAGCATGCGGCGAGGGTTACACCATTGCAACAAACTATGCAATGCCATTCTTGAGGGGCACATATGTTGCCTAGCTGTGACCGACAGCAGGGCAAGGTGTGTCACGCCATCTGGCTTATGTCGGTGGGGACAGTAGAATGTTGCACCCTACGTTACGTTTTTTCGTGCAACGTCGCTTGTTGCACTCGTGTGACAGAGGCTTAATGCTCCACTTGAGTTTTATTATCTCTTGCTGGGCGCCCAGGTATCTGGTGTTAATAATGATAATAATTGATGATAATAATTCTAATGATGACGATGCAGACGGCCTGGGTGGGTCTACTTATGTGGCATTCACCCTATAACGACTACTGGACCACACTTGAATTGCCACTACCCATAGACCGTTTGCATGGCTAATGTTATGCCTGTACAGAGCACACTTCTTCCTGCGGGTAATTAAACCCTCTCTTCTCTCCCACTGATGCTGTCTCAGCTCATACCCTAATGTTTGTAAGGACTAGCTAAAATGTAAGTTTTCTTTCAAGAATATCATTAGTAATTGAAGCATCCCTTAAGAAAAACTAATGTCCTTATATGATAATGAGTCTCCACGTGTGAGGTGGTGTGCTGACCTGCGTGTACATCGACTTCTTTATTGTTTAAATCATTGATACTGAGAAACAAACCAAGCAAATGAATGAGTTACTCGTGTCCACTGCACACCGGGTGAAGAGGCCTGCCAAGTGGTGCAGAAGGTATCACAAACTCACCATTAACAGGCGTGTCGTCACAGCACAGCTCCATGCCGTATCTGTTGGTGCACAGCTGCGTACAGCCTGTGGAGTCGGTCGCCTGTGCGCCTTCGGCAGGTTCTGGTGTCGTCTGTGCAGAAATTATCAGTAGACTGTGAGTACAGGCCGCCAAGCTCAACACTTCTACTTCACACTGAACACCTCACTCTACGGTCTCACTCCACACACTTAGCATTCCTTACTCTGCACCGTATTCACACCCCTACTCAGCACTTCAAACTAGACATTCCACATTGTATACTCACCAATTCTCATTCCACACTGCACACTGAGCATTTCACCCTGTGTACTCAACGTTTTGCTCTGCTCACTCAGCATTTGAAAAATCACCCTGATCAGTATTTGCAACTACGCACTGATCAGTATTTCCAACTGCACACTCATCAGCATTTCCAACTACACACTCATCAGTATTTCCAACTGCACACTCATCAGCATTTCCAACTACACACTCATCAGTATTTCCAACTGCACACTCATAAGCATTTCCAACTGCACACTCATCAGTATTTTCAACTGCACACTCATAAGCATTTCCAACTGCACACTCATCAGTATTTCCAACTGCACACTCATCAGTATTTTCAACTGCACACTCATAAGCATTTCCAGCTGCACACTCATCAGTATTCCAACTGCACACTCATCAGTATTTTCAACTGCACACTCATCAGCATTTCCAACTGCACACTCATCAGTATTTTCAACTGCACACTCATCAGTATTTCCAACTGCACACTCATCAGTATTTTCAACTGCACACTCATAAGCATTTCCAACTGCACACTCATCAGCATTTCCAACTGCACACTCATCAGTATTTCCAACTGCACACTCATCAGTATTTCCAACTACACACTCATCAGCATTTCCAACTACACACTCATCAGTATTTCCAACTGCACACTCATCAGTATTTCCAACTGCACACTCATCAGTATTTTCAACTGCACCCTCATCAGCATTTCCAACTGCACACCCATCAGCATTTCCAACTGCACACTCATCAGCATTTCCAACCGCACACTCATCAGTATTTCCAACTGCACACTCATGAGTATTTTCAACTGCACACTCATAAACATTTCCAACTGCACACTCATCAGTATTTTCAACTGCACCCTCATCAGCATTTTCAACTGCACACTCATCAGTATTTCCAACTGCACACTCATCAGTATTTTTAACTGCACCCTCATCAGCATTTCCAACAGCACCCTCATCAGCATTTCCAACTGCACACTCATCAGCATTTCCAACAGCACCCTCATCAGCATTTCCAACTGCACACTCATCAGCAGTTCCAACTGCACACTCAGCACTTCGCACTCACCATTTAGCACTACACACCCACCATATTACCCTGCATACTCAACGTTTCTCATAACATACTAAGCGTTTCACACTCAACACTCAACCCTTCACACTTCACTCTGCCCACTTTACCCACCTGCCCATCAACGAGGGGGCCCGCCAGCGTGTCGTGGGTCAGGAGGGCGAGGAGCAGAACAGCGGCGACCTGTGACGACCTGTGACCCATGCTGCTTGTTAACTGTCTCTCCTGAGTCTGGTGAGGGCTTCTGTTCTCTATTAACAACGTCCTTTGACGACCTAATTAAATTATTTTAAGAATCATACTATATTAGAAAAAATAAAGAAAAATCCTAACGTTTCGCTCCAACTATGCTTTTCATATATCGGCTGTTATAAGTTCCCTNGGCTTCTGTTCTCTATTAACAACGTCCTTTGACGACCTAATTAAATTATTTTAAGAATCATACTATATTAGAAAAAATAAAGAAAAATCCTAACGTTTCGCTCCAACTATGCTTTTCATATATCGGCTGTTATAAGTTCCCTGCCATCCCTATGTGCCATCCCTATGTGCCATCCCTATGTGCCACTCCTATGTGTCATCCCTATGTGCCACTCCTATGTGCCACCCCTATGTGCCACCCTTATGTGCTATCCCTATGTGCCACTCCTATGTGTCATCCCTATGTGTTACTGCTATGTGCCACCCCTCTGTGCCACCCCTGTGTTCCCTTTGTAGTGAGGCTAAGTAAGGAAATTCAGACCTCAAGATACTGAGCTCTCTAGCACGGTGAACGCGTCTTCCATTACTGTTCCAAAGTTATTACTGTATTATTATCAGCGATGTATTATCTACTAATTTTACTGTGCCAGTAACACTGTCGGTGCTTCAGTGGCGTGCCTGCTTGTTAAAGTTTGTGTTATTCCTTTCATCCGTGAATTAACTTAGATGTCTTGTATGAATAACACTGTATGAAGTGTAACATATATAACGGCATTAAAAAAGGCTTAACTCACAGAAATCTCAGATTATGTCGTGGTACAATTGGTACTGAGGTACAGTTGGTAGTGAGGTACAGCTCGTGCTTGGGTGCAGTAGGGTACGGCTGCCAAAGCGTCACGCTTCACCCAGTTGCCGTGGGAGCCCCGCACCTCCCGGCGGAGGTCACACGGTGTAATAGGCTCGTTAGGTAGGAGGGCAGGAATGTGCGGTCATTGTGTGGTGACCTGGGGTGACCATTACCGTGGTGACGGTGGGGAATTAGAGCGGGGTGACATATCTCTGCAGCCTCACCACAACCTGCACCATAGCGGGGTGACATATCTCTGCAGCCTCACCACAACCTGGACCATAGCGGGGTGACGTATCTCTGCAGCCTCACCACAACCTGGACCATAATAATGAGGCACGAAGCGTCCCTCTCCACCGTTCAGATTGTTGCAGCGGCAGCAATGCCACCGTTGCGTATTTCAAATTGTTGCAGCTGCCACCGTTGCGTATTTCAGATTGTTACAGCGGCAGCAATGCCACCGTTGCGTCGTTCAGATTGTTGCAGAGGCAGCAATGCCACCGTTGCGCCGCTTAGATCCGTCTAACGGCAGCAGTGTCACCGTTACCCCGTTCACACCTCCCCAATCGCACTATTACGCCATTCACTCGGTCTTACTCACTCACAGGGCCGGCAGAAGATGAGGTCGCCTTCTAACCCATCGCCGTAAGGCGACAAATCGCCTAGCGACGAGAATTCAAGGAGGACTGCGCTTCTATCGTTCTTGCAACGTCAGTTTGTGTCGCAACCGCCCGCCTGATATTAATTTATTGAGCTCGTCTCCACAAGGTCAGCTAAGACGCACAAAACAAACCTCCCACTCTCAGATGTACCTGGTTTGAACCCTGACGTTTACGGTCACCTGTAACTTACGAGCATTCCTTGTTATAGCTCCTCATAAGTCTCCTCTAGTTGTGCGCACCAACCTTCGAAAAATTTCTCAATTGCGAGCTCATTCTTCAAATACAGGAACAATTTTGTCAAATTTAGTGCAGGATATAACATGTCATGGAATTTTTGTTAGTAACATTCCAACGAAACATCTAGAGAACGGTGATATATTTCTATAGCTCAGACAAACAGTGGTATGTCACCGTATGTACTAGAGCTGCTTCAACTTCAGGTACCAAGAAGATCTCTTCTCCAACTGCAGAGTTAGATAAACTAATGGCTCTCTCTCAAGAGTTCTTTTCTTTTTTAATTGGTATTTTTGCTATCACTTTGCTCCTAAATAATGCTAGCTAATCAACAGCATGGTACATTTATGCATACACTAGCGGATCCGGCCTAATTATCAGCATTGCACGTTTATGCATAAATGTACTTGCTGATTAGGTCGTAAAAATAACTGATGGCTAAGATGCACTGCAACTATCCAGTTTGATAATCAAATAGGGGAAGAAAAGCCGTTTTAAGTTCTGTAGAGCAACGCATTCTTTCCCTGCATCGGAGGCGTTGACGCGTTTAGATCATATTAGATTGCTTGCATATCGACGGACCAACAAGCCCATTCCAGCAACTGGCTAAGACCCAGGTTCCCACCCGTTTCAAGCCATAGCTGTTATGCCATTGTGAAGTATAATAACCAAGTCTCAAGTTCTAATGGCAAGGACACATTGAGTCTAACTGATTTCGTAAACATTTTGACACTCACAATCACATAACTCGACATTTTGCTATTTTAGCTACATCGTCGTGATAAAGGGAAATCATATAATTTTTTCAAAATTATAGAAAGAGTCCATTCTCCAATGTTGCTGAACACTAATCTTTTTACAGTATGTGATAATGCTTAATTAAGCATAACGCGCAAAACAATTACCATGGCCTTTGAAAAGTAATGCCTCCTTTTTTTAACTCAGCTACGAAGACGGAAGTGGCACCATTAAAACAAGTGACCTTTTGTGCTACAGATTGATTTTTAAATAGTGACCGCTATTCTCAATGCACGTTTGCCAGAAATGAACGGGAGCTCTGATCGACAGACATCCCATCGGTGGTCCTTTTGTACCTGCTTGGGTATTGGTGAAATCCAGTTAGCACCCACTTTGCTGTATCCTAGAGATGACAGCATTGTTTCCAGTGGACTAAATCCCACATCCAACTCTACACATACTTCTTTCACTGTTTTCTGCCGATCGTTGCAGATGAGTTGATCGAGGCGCACTTTGTTTTCCAGGGTGGTGGCCTTGCATGGGCATTCAGAGAGCACTTTGTGCCTCACATCTCTGTCACCACTCTGAAATCGACAAAGCCATCTCCTAACTTTGCTGCCATCAGCCTGCATCGCTTTGATAACGATCACCCGACACTGGTGAATGTTGATTGGTTCAATTTTTTTTTGCATGGACGAATTCAATGACACATTTCTGCTCCTGACGCAGGTCAGTGACATGGAGTGCTTTCTTAGAGAGTTACGCCGTCAATATCTGCAACAGAGAGATGAAACTCTCAGGTCATGGGTGCATAAATCCAATCATCATAATAATGCAATTCGCAATCCATTCGGATGTCTTCGGGTGGTAAAAAAGTAGGAGGTATTGCTTTTGGAACGACCCTGGTAGTTTCACGCAAGAGCACAAAAATTTGTGCAAGGCATAACGACAAGACATCGATCAACATGTTATTTAAATTTTAACCTTGAAATCGTGATAATATTCAAATCACAATTATAAAAATATGAGCTATTTCTGCTATTGCTTTTAATTCGCAGTACATTTTGAGAACGAATTCCACAAATTCTTCAAGGCAGCATTGCAGAATAAATTTTACTATCGTTGACATTTGAACATGGAGGCGTTATGCAGTGCAGTGAGTTACTTATTCGAATTCCGGCTGTGCCGTTTTTAATTATTGTGCTGTAGGTCTTGAAAGTAGCACTATTGCGTTGAAAGTAACACTATTACATTGCAAGTAACACTATTACGTTGAGACTTTTGAAATTTTCCTATATTGAGGCAAGACAGAGTTTTGAGAAGTCTCTAGGTTAACCCATGAAGGATCAGCATCTGAAACTCGAGTCAATGAGTAGAAGCCAGAGAACGACGCAGAGAAGTCGAGCCTCCAGGGGCTAGTTTCGCCGGCCAATGCTGTTCTACTGTTAAATAAAGTGAAAGAATGTTATTTCTATTGGTCACCTTTTACATGCATCCGCTCGTCTACAGCTGTAGTTATTACTATTAGTGTATTTTGATAGCAATAATTCTGGTGGGTCACTGTAATGGTCTCCGGAGGGCCCGACAAGTAGGGATTATTTTTGAGCTGTTACTGCTCACAGTTTGAGCTGTTACTGCTCACAGTTTGAGCTGTTACTGCTCACAGTTTGAGCTGTTACTGCTCACAGTTTGAGCTGTTACTGCTCACAGTTTGAGCTGTTACTGCTCACAGTTTGAGCTGTTACTGCTCACAGTTCAAAGGTGCGATGCTTGAAATACAGTTTCACCCTTCGCATAGCTGTTTCAAGGATTCAGAAATAAATTAGGCTGGCTTTTCTGCCCTGTGGAATATCCATTATCCACAGGCCTTGACTAGTATTAATTATTGTGAATACCTAGTAGATAGTTTGAAAGCACTACAAAAATTACCAATGATATTTAGATATAATATTTCAAGCACGTTGGCGCGATTGTAAGCTGAATTTTACACTTTAGCAATGATACACATGGGAGGCTGAAGTCGAGATTATTTTCTAGATTTTTACAGCAAATTTGTTTTTGAAGCGTTTGCAGCTTGCTCGTTACGTAACGCTGCACCACTTCGGATAACGTCTGCCCAACCGGAAGTATTTGTAAATACTTTGGTCTGCTTTCAGTGGCAGCAACAGCCTGCAGCAGTATATTAAGATTCAGTGCACGCATAGTGAAGCATTGTTTACCGTACTCGTCAGGTTCCAAGGAGTGAGCTAAGTTCTTTTCCAGTCGCCTCTACGACGGGTGTCTTCACTCTCTTCGAAGTGCCACGTACTTACTGCTCCATACATAAACATGGTAATTATTACGTACCCATTCGCCAAGCAAATATAGGCCAAGACACTGTACTGACAACTCGGTGAGCAGTTCATTGCTCATGCCGTAAGCTACGACTTCAATTTAAAATTCCAAGTAGGCGTCGCAGAATAGATAACTATACGTTTGAAAACGATTTCTGCTAATATTTACACGAAATTGAAGGCAAATTTTAAATAAATGAAAAACTGTTGCAGAAAATCAATCTTTCGTCATGGGAAGGGAAAACACTTGTTAATATCATTGGTTGGTAATCCTTTCATCAACATCTACGACTGTTGATTCGAAGGTTCAATTTCTGTCTAAGTTATCCCCATACTGGCGGCAAGACAGGAAAGCACTACAACCATCAATGCACTTCGGTTATTATTGTAGAGTTTTGAAAGTTCATTTTCGGGCGCACTCACTGCTGCTTAACTGACTGGCCGGTCTAGGAACTGCAGCGCTGTCCAGCACACAGTACGGCTACCGACGCACTGTCCAGGCGGTCCCGGTGCCATACGGATCTTCCGTACCCGGATCCTCTTATGCTGGAGCTGCACCCATTCGCTTTCTCTGCCTGCAGTCATGTGTGCTGCTGACTGTCTCTGCCTGCAGTCATGTGTACTACTACCTGTCTCTGCCTGCAATCATGCGTGCTGCTGACTGTCTGCATGCACTCATGTGCACTACTACCTGTCTCTGCCTGCAGCCAAGTATGCTGCTGTCTCTCCCTGCAGTCGTATGTGCTGCTGACTGTCTCTGCCTGCAGTCGTGTGTGCTGCTGACTGTCTCTTCCTGCAGTCGTGTTTGCTGCTGACTTTCTCTTCCTGAAGTCGTGTGTGCTGCTGACTTTCTCTCCCTGCAGTCGTGCGTGCTGCTGACTGTCCCTACCTGCAGTCATCCGTCGTATGACATCCAGCACCTAATGAGAGCATGACACACTGCGTGCTCACACAACAGCGACATGACACGCTGCTTACAGGGAGACAAAGAAACAAACATCAATTGCCACACATTTACTCGTAGAAGAATCGGTCATTAACAAGAGGTAGTGACTAGCAAATGCTATTAATAGACCCAAGGTTTACAGCAACGCTATTGTAGTACTCTATAGCTTGCCACTGTAGCTTGTGGGGAAACCTCTGCCTATACATATATGCAGTAGTAGGTAGTAGTAGTAGTAGTAGTAGTAGTGGTAGTACTAGGAAGGATTGCCGAAAATATTTTTAATTGAGGAGTGAAGTTATCACAGGCTACACCATAAATACTTAAACTCATTTTTTATGGCTTTTAATATTGAGTCTGAAGGTAGTCTATTTTAATCATCCACTTGTGCGAGCTTTTTTTGTTTTTTATCATTGGTTAAACTTATGTTGAAGTAATTATGGATGACGTTAGATCACCTCTTCATCGCTTTCCTCATCTGAAAATTTATTAATAGTTCCTATACATTACACGACTTTGTCGCTCAAATTGCAACCGTAAATAGCGATTTAGGACACGTTCGACGGGGCCATTAAATTAAACCTCGCAGGCTAGATTTGTCCGAAACCTTGATAAGCGGGTTCGCTTGCATTGGCCTTCTAAATTGAGTTTCTTGCATTAACCCTATATCGTTTACCTTTAAGAACATTCAGAAGCTCAATCTTACTCTTTTAAGGGGTTATTGCCATCAGGTTCAGCGTAATCAACTCGCCCTGAACATTTGCAGCACGATCCAAAACGGCAAAGTTAAAACTTCTGACTAATTTCTCGGACAAGTCAATTTTCAAAAGTTTAATTTTACGGCCCAATCAAAAGTGTCCTGAGGCGAAATGCAGCTTCAATTGTTGCATTTCAGTTAGCGTAGAAACACTTCATTTAGCAAAGTGTCTCGTTTCCTACAGCTTATCCGAGGATACACAGCGAATGAAATACCTGGAAAAGCCACGGCGTGATTTTTTTAGTACTTGTTTTTATAACTAGAAGTAAAAGTTACTGTTATATATGCGCTTCGCACATACAACATTCCAATGTGTTAGCCTTAACATTCAAATGCATAGACGCTTTCTTTGTATCACGCGAGTTTATGTTTGGCGGAAGTGACCACCGTTTTCAGGTCAGAAGCTCCCAGATAAACAACGTATAAGGTTGTACATGACACAGTACAAAATGTGCTTGTTTACGAGCATTGCTAATGTGTGTGGCAGCCAAAATTATTAGGGGCCTTCCGGCCGGAACTTCTATCAGTAAAAGCTCTCTGTTAAAAACCTGCAACCAGAGTTTCAGACACATTTGCTAGTCTCATAAACGTACAGTAATTTACCGGCTGACTTCCGACTCGATTCCGGCGGAGACCACCGGTGTTCTTAATGAAGTCGGCAAATGATAGATATTTAAAGGGCTTCCGCATTGAAGAATCAGCTTATTCGGTACTTAGCCTTACTGTACCAACATTGTCTACTACATTCTGCTTGTAGCACTTATTAAAATGTAGATAGTACCTTGTTGTCTGCATCTATCAAGTAGCATGTTTGCTACCTATTATTGGATCATATCTTCTACGTTTTGTATAACAAGATGTAAATAAACAAGAAGTTCTTTACGACGTTCCTGATGACATTGAAGTTCACTCTCACAACCAGGTATAACCAAGTATAACTCAACTAGAACTCACCTACGCCCACAACTTGAATATATTACAGTAACCCACAGAAAATTAGTTTGGCCGCTGAATAAAATTGCACATGACAGATAGTAAAAGCCACAATGAGAACCAGTATCACATGCAACCAACTTAATTTCGTTCACTTATTGTAGGCGCACATCGTCAGGCCTATAAGAATTACATTTCATCGCTTGAACGCGATCAATATCCAGCCAAACTTCAAGCGAAAATCTCGTTTCGATTCAGACGTTGGCATGAATGTGCAGTGCTTAATTAAGTCTAGTGCATATGTTACCAGCCTATTCCATGCTCCGCCTTCGCGAACGGAGTGGAAAGTTCGCTATTAAAAAGGAAGCTCCGTTATTCCGGGATATTTAGTAGTAGAAATATACAAAGCCCTTCGTTTCTTAAATGATTCGATAAGAGTGCAGGAAATGTCTGGAACTCTGTAGACTGTAGCACTTGTTTATCCTATCGTTCTCCATTAACAATCAAATTAATTGAGAACCTGCAGCATGAGATATATAAGGCCGGTCAGCAATACGATGATAGTAAAGTTGTAAAATATGCAGAGCTACATTTATTTATCGGAGGTAACAAGGGTCAAAAAACAAAAAAAAAAAACAAAAAAAAAAGAATGCGTGTTGCAACTGAAGCGAAGTAATACTTTATGAACAAAAAATTGATGTTGTTGTACTCTTATAATGATACTTTACTCACTGTTAGCCAAAATTGATTAAATAACTCTTGAAGTAGAAAATGGACGGGGGACAAATCACTACTTTGGATTACCAAGCCTGATTACAGGTTTGCACCCAGTTTCAGCGATAGCAGGCTACATTGTTTTTGATGATCCGTGGTCGACTGCAGCCGTACACTAATATGAGGCCAGTTGCTCTATATCTGCTGTACGCATCAGAGCGGGTATGTGTTGCCAAATAGGGGCTGCGGTCAAGCTAACTTTGCCATTTTTATCTTCCTACAGCTATCGCGTTTTAACACTGCATGTTATTATCTGGACTGGGGGAAGCAAGAGGATACTTGCATGTTGCATTACAGTTCCAATTGTGGTTAAAAAGGTAAGGTTACATTATTTAAGCCACACTATATTGGAACAGTAAAAATTACAAGTGGGATATTTATGTTTAAGCTCTTTGATACTTCTGGGAGCTTAGCCTTCAGCATATTCTAAAGGCGTATTTATTTGAGACTGTAAGACTAAATTTTTAATAGAAATTTGAAGCAAACTCATTTAACAAAATTTCGTCCCCATCTAAAGGCGAACCCATTCACAACTACCGGGCGCGTACGTTCGACGGCGCTGAGGACTGATTTGTCCAGAACTTGAGTCAGGTGTCATGATTTCAACCTGCTCAATTGAGTTTCAGGCATTGACCCTCAATCACTTACCCATGAGTTTCAAGAAACTCGATGTTGCTAGAATTTTGAGCAGGCTAAAATCGCTTTGATTTTAATACTTCAAAGTGCCAGATCCAAAGCTCCTGCCTGAAGTTTCGAGTAAGTCAAGTCTCGAAAGCTTAACGCCTGTGTACAGTCATTCATCTGTGCACGTTCAACGTAACTCTCAACAATTATTATGTCTCTTCGAAATGGCTACTCTGTCAAAAATGGGCAAAATATGCCTTCAGCTTTAAGGACCCCTAAACATCTTTTTAACAAATTTGTAAAAAAATTACTACATTTGTTATGATATCCCCGTAGTAATTTTGCTCTTCAACTTGCAGTACCAAAAAAGTTTAGTCGTGACCGATGCCTACTGTGCCCGCCCCCGAGTCATGATTAGGCTACCACACAAGGACATCTGGACGTTTGGTGTCGCAAGACAAGGGATTCCCCAACTGGGGTGGATAGTACCCGTAAGGGTGGGAGAGGACCTTTTCAGGGGTGCGAAATACTGTTTTGTTTCTCCGTCATTGATAACTTAACTTAATTTTGTGGCACTAAAGTTAGTATAAATTTCATTTTGTCATCATCATGCGGATACTTAATTTTGTAGGGGGTGCGAGAACACGTAAAAAAGTTCTCCAGAGGTACCTGGCAAAGTTTGGGACCTACTGCCATGGACAGTCCCTGCATGGATGTAGGACGGAGCCTACGTGTTCGTACAGGTCCATGTAAGGATACAGCAGGAAAGGGTCTCATCGAAGATCTCGCCATCAAGCACTGCCCTCACATATGCCTGCTCTTTCATCACGTTATGTGCAATTTCCCTCCACTTTGTGTCATTTGCCGATAATTGATTCCACAGAAAAAGATATTCTCTCTTGTTTCTCGGGCTGGGCTTTTGCTTCTATCTTGGCTGAAGATGAACTGCGAGCCCCTCGCATCGATGGAGCCTCCTCAGTGTTTAGTTCCTTCACCAGTGAACTGAATGACTGAGAGTTGAGACACAAGTTTTCCTTGGGGATGTTCTTCGTCCATTCATCACTGTCCTGGTCATGACTATCTTCCTTGCTAAGGTGCAGCTGCTGGAGACTAGGCAGTTCTTGTTCAATGCCCAGCTTGAGGTGAAAGGGCAAGCGAGACTGGGATGGAAGCGCTGCTGTTTCCCCAACTGGGTTGCTATCAGCCATTGGGCTGCGCAGGGAACTAGCGAACTTGGGACTGCAGTCAGCAGCCAGCAGTGCATTGCTTCCAGTCACAAGTGGCAAGGGGCCGAGCTTCGGATCAGTTACAACCCTGATGACATCGGAAATACTGGAGCCAGATGAAGGCAAGTAAGGGTGAGGCGAAGTGAGTGGCAAAGGAGGACCAGCTTCGTGAGAACTAATATTGGCGCTGAAGGTGGGGAGCTTCTGTTCACCAGACTCCTGTCGAGGGGGAAGAGGAGCGCTCACCTGTAAGCACGGACTGCTGCTGGTGATCGATAGGCCTAGACTGAAGGGAGGTAGTTGTCCAGTCTGTCCGGCTACTACAGACAACTGGCATAGGGATGGCTGTGCGAAGTCTCGACCATCAGCTCGGTTTGGTGCAGGGTAGAAGGCCGGCAAGGGCGGGTGGTGTCTGCTGCTGGAGACCATGGCAGAACAGCGGGCATGCGACAGTAGAGCCATGAGGTAGAGGTTCGTGATGGGATCTGCAAGAGAGTCTGTTGGGGCGTCTGCTAAGGCTGCAAGTGTACAGAGTTTGGGTTGGAAGATTTCACTAGCGGGCAGTATCCAGGGCTTCGGAAGAATAGACGCACCAGTCCCTGGTTCGTGTCGAGCTACGTTACTAGTTGATGCCTCGTTGCCAGGGTGCCGCTCCAGCAGAGCTCTACCGCACCCAGCGGTTCGTAGAGCCTCTGGAGACGGCACAAATGCTGTAGAATCAACCAGGGCGTCTGTCCTGGAGAAGTCGCGTAGCAGAGACATGTGGTTAGGCAAAAGAATGTCTGCGTTTTTGTTCTGCACCTCTTCACAGCGCTGCGTCAACTGCAGACTATGACCAAAAGCTGCAGACAGCCCTGTTTCCCCCTGCAGACCAAGAGGGGGCGCAGCAGACGACCCAGTCTCACGCTCGTACAGGATAGCATCGAGTTCCTTGTCAGCGAAAGCCCTGCGCTTGCGCTGCCGCTCGCTCAGCTCGGCGGGGCCTGGCCGCGCGGTGCGATGGCGCCGCTGCTCAGCTGCACAGAAAATACAAACTTACTTTGATTAATCTCTTAATGGGATCATTTATGCTTACTTCCATAATTTCATTTTTACGAAAGCGTTTTCAACTAGCCTATAAATATCAAGACCCCAATTACACTCTTACGTTGTCAATAAACCTATACCGGTTAAAGCCCCAGTCCCACGCTTACGTTTTCAACCAGCCTATGAAGGTTAAAGCCCCAGTCACACTCTTACTCACCGCACTAGTCACAAACAGTAAAAGCAGCGGACAAAAATTCGAACAGTTTTGCTCCACTTTCAGACTACCACTTTCAGAAAGTTCTTAAATTTCTTCTTAATCGTAAAAACAAATAGAATAACACTTTTTTTTATCACTAACACAATTAAATAGTTAATGATACTAGCCGTTTAACCTTAGTTTCCAGGTACATTTATGAATTTTACAATTTATGTTTAGAATTTGAGTGCACGAGAAACTATCATCGAACTTCATCGCGTGGGAAGAACCAGTTCTGAAATTATTCCGCTCTTGAAGGCAGTCAGATGAACAGTTTTTTATGTTGTCAAGAGATTTACCGAACTTGACATTTTTGAGGATTGTCCAACTATAGTGGGAGACCTCGATGAGCTCGCACCAAGAAGATGGTTGAGGCCCTGCGAGAGTGGATGAGGAGAAACCCAAAGAGGTCCATTCCAAAGTTGACAAAAGAGATGAATGTGAGCAAACAAACGTTATGACAAACATGAGTCAAACATACAAATAAACCAACCGATCTGCACCAAAGTTCTATCATTCATGTCTTTTAACATTACTAACAAACCCTATAAATTTCATAAAGATCCATTCATTATTTTTTTAGTTATTGTGCTAACAAGCATATAATTAAAAACAGTGACAAACAAACAAACGAATCATCACAAAAATTTGGTCATTTACTTTTTGTAATATACCTAACAACTCATATAAATTTCATTAAACTTCGCCCATAACTTTTTGAGTTATGGTATTGAGAAAAGTGAGGCAGACAAACAAACAAGGAAATGGAAGGACGGATCTTCACCAAAAGTTAATCATCTGTTTCTCCTAACATACCTAACAATCCCTCTAATTTTCGTCAAAATCCGTTCACAACATTTTGAGTTATCATGGTGACAGACAGACAAACCTGACGCAAACATAACCTCCTTGGCGGAGGTAAAAAGGAAGTTTTTCTCAATGAGCTGAAGAATGGCAAACGAACAGTGGAGATATTTTTTCGTCGACGGAAAAATTTTCACAGTTGAGGCCAAATTCAGTTATCGAAATGACGGAGTGCTAGCATAGAGTTCGAGGGACATTCCAGATTCTGTGAGAACTGTTCATGGCCGTCAAAAACCGTCCATGGTCGTGGTGTGGACTGCATTCTCCAAGATTGGGAAATCCCCTCTGATTTTAGTGAACCAGGGAGTGAAGACCAATACAAATTGCTTCATAAAGGATATATTGCTTCCGACACTTGATGAGACGAAGAAACACTTCAATGATCAGTTTTTCACCATCCAAAAAGATGGCGAGCCTTGCCACACCTAAAAAAAAAACTTGCACACACACACACACACACACACAGGAAAGGGTATTCGGGTAATTTTCCGAGATTTGGAGCGGATTTTCATCGAATTTACATGAGTTATTAGGTATAAAAAGAGTAAATGACCAAATTTTTGCTCTAATCTGTTTGTTCGTTTGTTTGTTTGTTTGTTTGTTTGTTTGTTTGTTTGTTTGTTTGTTTGTTTGTTTGTTTGTTTGTTTGTTTGTTTGTTGCTGTGTTTGATTTTATGCTTGTTAACACAGTAACTCAAAAAGTTATCGATAGATCTTAATTAAATTTACAGGACTTGTTAGTTATGGTAAAAGACGTAATGATTAAATTTTAGTGATGATCAGTTGGTCCGTTTGTGTGTTTTGGATGTTTGCAATAATGTTTGTTAGCAGCATAACTCAAAAGTTATGAACGGATCTTCACGAACGTTACAAAAACTGTTACTGCTAGCGAAAGGCATAGATGATTAAATTTTGGTGTTGATACAAAGAAAATCATGGTTCCAGAAACAATTAATTTGAGTTTTTCGTTACCGTTCCCTTGCCTGGCGGAGGTATGCGCTCTAGAGTGCTCTCTAGTGAGTGAATCTTTCCCGAAATAAATTAACATTTAGTGGCGTTCCATTAATAGACATTCATTTCAAACGGATTTTTCTGTAGCATACTCCCATCTCCACGGTTTTTTTTCAGAATAGATTCAAAATGTGTAAGGAACATGAATTTTCTAAAAGATTGCAGTAAAACCTAACGTCATCCTCTCATTCTCTACTGCATTGGGTTCAACCGCAGACACTAGCTGCCCTACGTCGAATAGCGTCAAGATCTACTGCTCCTGAGATTGTTTTTATGACGTCAATAGGAAGGTAGACTGAGGCCCATGTGGCTTCACTATCTGTATCCTACATAGGCCCCATGTTTTTTATCAAAATAGGTCAAAATCTTCCTTCAGTAACGTGCTAAGTCTACTTAGCACTCACCTAGCAGGTGCCTCGTTAGGTGCGCCTGCTGCAGCTGGCGGAGGTGCCGTTGGTAGATCTTTTTCTGCGCCAGGAGCGACTCGACGCTCCGGCTGGGACGTGGTCTTCCTCCTGCTGGAGAGGATGTGTTCTTGTCAGCAGGCTGCGGCTCCTGCTCGCGGCCAGACCGAGGGCCTGCTGCCGAGGGAGATGTTGCAGGAGAATGAGGGCGTGTCGAGGCTGAGGGTGAGTTAGTGAGGCTTTTACTCCCTCTTCTGGGTGTGATAGTCCCCTCGCCGGGTGAACGGCATGCGCTGTCTCTTCCGGTAGACTGGTACCTGGTGGCGAAACAGTACCCAGGGAATAGTAACATTGCCGTTTTATTTCTCATCTGAAGTTTGTGCTCAGTATACAGTAGGCGTTAGGGGCACAGCGCCCTGAAGTATTCGTTGTTAATACCAGTACTAACATAACAGGAGAGACATAGCAGTCGGTCTGTAGAGCTTCACCGGTACAATACCTGCGTATGAATAAGGAGATGCTAAGAGTGGCATTGTGTTTCCACTAAGAGAGACGCGGATTTATCACAGTTATCCTTTAAGATATGCAAAAAAATACAATTAGAATTAGAAATACCGTTTGCCTTACTTATTAACCAGTGGAAAAGGAAGGAAGGCAGCTATACGCGCTCCTATATGACAACGGCACCCACAGGCACCCAACGTAGCACCCTCAGGCACCCAACAGGGCACCTTCAGGCGCTCCGTATAAAAAGTTGCCGAGGGCGGCCCCGCTGACAGCCTCATTGGCAGGCGAGAGATAGCCGTTGGTTGATGTGAGTGTTTTGAAGCGGATAATGGGAGACTTATGGACGTGTTTACGCGGCCTGTCGCACTCTGTGTGTCGCGTGCTCGTGTATTTTGTGCTCACTGCTGAGGGTGTCGTGCTCAATGTATAACACTGAGGGTATTTCTCTGAGTGTGTTGCGCTTAGGGTGTTGCGCTGAGGGTTATGCACTGAGTGTAGTGTACTGAGGGTATTATGCTGAGTGAATGACGCTGAGGGTGTTATACATAGTTCGTTGCGCTGAGCGTGTTGCGTTGAGGATGATGCGCTGTGTGCATGGCGGTGAGAGTGTTGCGCTCAAGATAACGACCTGATTGTATGCCTTTCAGGATATTGTGCTGATCGTATTGCGATGAGTGTGCTAAGTGTGTTGCGCTATGGGTGTTGCGCTGATTTTGTGACACTGATTGTACGGTGCTTAGTTTTTGACCCTGAGGACTGAGGGCGCTGAGGTGTTGCGTTGACTGTATGGCTCTGACTGTGTTGCGTTGACTGTATGGCTCTGACGGTGTTGCGTTGACTGTATGACTCTGACGGTTTTGCGTTGACTGTATGGCTCTGACGGTGTTCCGTGACTGTATGGCTCTGACGGGGTTGCGTTGGAGCGTTACGCTGCTTGTGCCACAATTAGTGTGTAAGCTGAGCGTGTACCAATAGTGTGTGGCGATGAGTGTTGTGAGCAGCAGCATTGCGCTGGTTGTTGCTCTCTTGTGTTGCGCTACTATGGTGGACTAGCGTGTTGCATCAGAGTGTTGCGCTGAGCGTGGTGCCCTGGATAAATGCATTGAATGAGATATGTTGGTTGTGCTGCGCCACACGCACGCCACACTGACAGCTGAGTGCCACATGGACAGTCAACAGCTTCATATAGAACCACATACAGACGAGATGCGCACATGATAGCAAACAGACAGCCACATTCCAATGAGGCACGTACATGATAGCAAAAAGACAGCCGCAAGCCACACAGCTCACCTGCGCAGAGCCACCTGGGCTGCCATCAGCCGCTGTCGCTCAGCCACAACGAGGCAGCCGCCACAGCCACAGTCCCGCCACCGGCACAGCCGCTTGTGGCCCTTGAGACACGACACAACGCCATGGTTCCGGCACCTGGCACACTTCGGGGTCCGGGTGCTGCGTCTGGCCCCCATGCCACCTGGTGGGGGCAGCGGGCGATAGTACCTGCATTGTAATTAGGGCATTGGGCAGCAATGTGCCGCCCCAACCCTAGTATGGCAATAGCTCATAGAGGGGAGGGGCGCAGGTTCCGGTGTCTCTTTGGGAATGGGCCCATTGATTCGTCTACTGCCGCCTATCTAATCTAATCTAGTAGAATCCTCGGCAACCTTAGCAGCTAAATTTCTATATGAGTACTTGGGATGTTCAAAAATTGAGTTTGGTAAACGAATATTGGAGACACGAGGTAGTCTCAAATGATCTATATAGAGCCAAGAGTGACGTCACAGGGAAATTCTCAGTAAAGAGAGAATGGCTTGCTCTGAAGGACTATTCTGAACCAATTAAGACGTCGGTCATCATACTGAGTTTTCATGTTAAACTGATATATGAATCGTATTGGCCCTGGTGCTGCCTACTGCGGTGAACTGTAATTATATTTCAGCGTCGCATGGCACCTAGTGCACTGTACAATTATTCCAGCTTTGCGTGTAGCACCTAGTCCAGTATACGTATACCTATTGCAGCATTGTATGGCACCTATATATAGCTGGTGCACTGTATAAATATTCCAGTTTTGCACATATGACACCTAGTCCAGTGTACGTATAATTACTGCAGCCTTACATGAATGGCACCTGGTGCAGTGTGCATATATTATAGCTTTGCATGGCACCTAGTGCAAAGTGCATGCATAGCACATTTTCACGACACCTAGTGCCGTGTATGTATACCTATCCCAGCCTTGATTGTCACCTAGTGCAGTGTGCATAAATTAATATTGCAGCATTATATGGCACCTAGTGCAGTGTACAAACATTGTAGCCATGCATGGTACATAGTGCAGCGTATATATATTGCAACATTACATGGTACCTAGTGCAGTGTACATATATTTACCTCCGCCAAGGAGGTTATGTTTTCGTCGTGTTTGTCTGTCTGTCTAGTCTGTCTCTTTGTCTGTCTGTCTGTCACCAAGATAACTCAAAAAGTTATGAACAGATTTGAATGAAATTTACAGGGATTGTTAGGTATGTTAGGAGGAACAGATGATTAACTTTTGGTAAAGATATGTCCATTCGTTTGTTTGTTTGTTTGTCTGCCTCTTTTTTTTATGCCATAACTCAAATAGTTATGGATGGATTTCGATAAAATTAACATTAGTTGTTAGGTATATAACAAAGAGTATATAACCAAATTTTGGTAATGATCCGTTTGTTCGTTCGTTCGTTTGTCACTGTTTTTAATTTTATGCTTGTTAGCACAATGACTCAAAAAATAATGAATGGATATTTATGAAATTTATAGGGGTTGTTAATAATGGTAAAAGACATAAATGATCAAATTTTGGTGCTGATCGGCTGGTTCGTTTGCATGTTTGACTCATGTTTGTCATAACGTTTGTTAACAGTATAACTCAAAAAGTTATGAACGGATCTTCAAGAAAATTGAACAAGCTCTTATTAATATAAAAAGGCATAAATGATTAGATTTTGGAATTTATACAAAGAAAATTATGGTTTCAGAGTCAATTTGAATTTTTTTCTACCTTTGCCTCACTAGGTCAAGGTATACGCTCTCAGAGTGCTCTAGTACAACATTGTATGGATAAAAGTACTGTTGCAACGATAAAAATCATTTGTTTTGCTTTGTCATTATTAAAATGGACAATATAAATTGTAAAACTCTCAGACCAGGCCGGTTTCGATAAAAATCATCATCAGTGAGAATTGCAAAGAAACAAAGTATGTACATTAAACTATTTTCTATGCGATTGTTTGGAAATAACAATTACAAAATTCCATACTTGTGCAAATAAGTAAATGCTATCCTGTATAACTAGGTAAAAGGAAGCGGTAAAAGGAAAAGTTCAAAACTATCAAGGATAATTCCTAACTACTGCTGCAAGTTTAAAACAACGAAGAACTAGTTTACATGGTTAGGTTCGTGGGACTTAGCGGGTATTTACACAATACACAGGGGCGCGGAAGATTGGTCGATGTTCAAGGTGGGGCGTTCAGTTTTTATGTACATTGATTCTAAAATACGTAAGTCAGATTGAGTCTGTGCAGTGTCTATTACAGTGAAGTTGCGGAAATGAAGTGGGTGTTTGTTGAATCCACAGTGATCACGAGAGCTGGAGTGCTGTCTGACAGTTAGAGGTCTGTTGGTTCGGAAAGATCTGCCTAAATGTTGAGAAAAGCGGACTTTGGACTGCTTGATACTGCTTCCTATGTACGAGTCATTGCAGACCTCGCATTGAAATTT
>LQNS02278089.1:6435790-6448062 GCA_001587735.2 Parhyale hawaiensis | reverse complement strand
TTCGTTTGTTTGTCTCTGGGTTTGATTTATTGTTTGTAAGTAAAATAACTCAAAAGATTTATAAACAGTCGCAGTTTTTTGAGTGGATTGTCAAGATCGCTAGACAGACAGAATGGTGGACGTTAACGACTCGTATACTGCATTTTGAGGAGAGACACAGACTAAAAAATCGACAAAATTTAACATTCGAATGCATGTCAGGAACACTTGAAACCTTTTACAAAAACAAACGATCTTATTTGCTACATTGACGTAAAGCTTTGAACTTTGCAGCTGTGATCTATATGTATTTCTAGTATTTACTGTGATGCAAAATGTCGGTAAATAACATCAATTTACTTCCTTGGTCGGATCCCTCTGTGGACTCTTCGATTGTCACCTTTCTACGAATATCGCCATCAGAGCAGCTCGGTAAGTTTGTCCGCCGCGAATGCGGATATTTGTTATCTCTATCATAGTTTCCACTTACTTCTATGTTATTGCTCTCCTGTTATTAGAACAAGTTAGCCTGTTTCAATAACCAATTTTTTATCCACGTCCCTTTCTCGGACGCCGAAAACTTCACGATCTCATGGTAGATGGTCTAAAACTCGAGGATAGTGCAAGGGTACTGTACTTCAGTGCACAGTTTTTGAAATTCGTTGATTTAGAATAAAACGAGTGGAAACAGTGTACCATTGCCTGGTTTATTACTTTACTTTGTAAACAAGTTTATTTAAAAAATCTGCAGATTGAGGATATCAAGAGAATCTTCGCCGCGTTTCCTTCTTTTCATATTTTATTTAGTGTAAGGTTGTGTTATTCGTCTCTCCGGGTATTCGTAAATTAGAACCCATTTCCAAGCAACTCTTCAGTGCAATCTTTTCTTCTTATCCCAAGCTGTTCTTCAAAACCAATCTTCCCTTAGCTTTATTTTGAAGCCCTAACATATCACGGGAATTTCATCAGTCTTACGTTATTTTTTACTAAGCAGTACAGGATTCCTTTCAATTGAAATCCTGGCAGTAGACTGTTATTTCTAATTAATCTTTATCTTTGCTCTGGCCAGGAGCTTCAGGTTTCCAATACATTTGTATCGTTCGTCGACCTGATGAATTTGCTGATGAACTTCAGTTTTCGAATGCCTAATGCTATCCAGCAATGGGTCACCCTAAGTTATTTTTACAGCTTACGAGATTTTTAATTTTTTATTTTTGCAGCTGACGGCATCCTCGCCTGCACAGCGGCAACTGCAGAGGCGAACAAGCAGTTTCTGACATCTCGATGCACCATTTTGGATTTACCGCATGAAGTTCTTGCGAAGATATTCTCTTATTTTACGGTGCAGGAGCTCCATAGTTCCCTTACCAAAGTGTGCAGGAGTTGGCAAACTATTGGCTACGATCCAATTTTGTGGAAAAATGTAGTCATCAGGACGACTGATCTAACCAGCGCGCCCGTAGTCTGCTGCATGGTAGACGCAGAAGACATGGAATGCGGTAGCAAAGGAGCCCCAAGCGGCGACGGGTGCCTTTGTGTGAAACCATTTCTGGATATGGTCCTCGCAACCTCTACCGCTATTGACTCCCTCTCTTTTCGAGTACCACAGGAAGTGATGGCCGCACCTGCCTTTATGAAATTACTGCCCCTTTGCGAACAACTAACTAATTTGGATATTCTGAAGACTAGTCTAAGCTCTACGGTTTTTTTGAGCTCCATTAATTGGTCTAATTTACACTCATTGTCGATAAATGCCTTTAGTTTAGTAAAAATGGAGCCTCTTCCAAAATTTTCCTGCTTGAAGCGCATAAAAATTGAAATTCCATATATTCCACCTATGTGTCCAATGTCGCCAGAAATTTCTGGCGTATTCAGAATTTTGAGGGAAATCATTAAAAGTAGCGCACACCTTGAAAGTATTTCGTGCTTTGGGGAAGTCGGCGAACATATAGGTTGCATGGATAAGGAAACTCTTAGGTGCATAGCTGAGTTTAAGGGTCAGCTAAAAACACTGCAAATGTATGCAGATGTCGACAAAGAGTTCAGTTTTGCAAATTTGGTTGACGATAATCTAGAATTTTCCTTGGAAAACCTCTGCGTAAGCTTTTCGATGCTTGATTATGCAGGTCCAATAAAACTGATGCCGCTCACCAAGCTGCATAATTTGAAGCATCTCGGCTTAGTTTTTACAGGTCATACTAAAGGCAGAGCTTCTTCATGGGTGAAATTTTTCCAAGCCAGTGCCTTCTATAATCTGCAATCTCTCACAATTGAATATAATGTTGAGAGAGGGGACGTTTTATTGCAGTCAATAGCTCGAAACTTCTTGAATCTCAAGAGACTCCGAATTGTTCAATGGTCTGGTGTGACCAGCAAAGGTATCAGCCGAGTCTTAACCTCGTGTCAGCTATTAGAAAACTTTCAGTTGCATTCCTCTACAATGACTTTTAACTTGGAAACACTGAAAACCTTCTTACCCTACTTCAAGCGAATCAATATTCCTACCAATATTTTGTCTCCAGATGTTATCGAATCATTAAAATCAGCGTACCCTGATGTTGAAGTTCAGTTTAACGAATCGCTTTCCTCTTGTCTTTGTTACCGCCAAGTTTGCCGGGATGTGTGCGGCTTGTGTGCACTGGATTGGTAGAGTGGGCGGCTTTCTGTCTTGAAAGACCAAAGAGACACAAACGTGATTTATGTCTTGTATATTTTATTGATATTGATTGTGACAAGTCACAAATAAGAAAGGAAACGTAGTTGATTAAGCCTTTGTTATTATAGACGATTAGTGATTCACTATAAATGGCTTTCGATCGTCGCCAAGATACATAGATCCATTTTAACGATATTGCAAAGTTGTGTTGTGAAAATTTCATGCAAAGACTAACTAAAACAGTCATTGACGAATCTATTTTATTGTGGGAGGATTGGTGTTAATGTGGTAACATTTCTGGGCCGTCTGCAATGAGCAATATACAAGCGCACCTTGTGCTGATAAATAGCAGTGTTTTCTAAAAGAGTGAAACAGACTGTCGAAAGTACACACTTTGAAAGAATGTGTACCCAGCCTCGCAATATTTGGAAATGGAACTCGTTAAGGCTTCTTATTGTTATATTCTTGTTATATTCTTATAATATTTATTTGGTCATTGCCTCAGAGTTTTTAGTATATTTTGAAAATGCCTAACATAAAATATGGTGATCATGGTTTTGATATTGTGTAATTATTATCGGATGACTTTAGTGATTCATCATTTTGTTTACTTGTACCTTTTTGTGAGAGATATTTGATGACTTTAGTACGATTTTTTTTTTCATTTTCATATAGTGCTATATCCGGGACAGTTTTGGAAGACAGTAATTCATGTACTTGTATCAGCCAATGAGCATTTTTGCTCTTTAATATTAGCTACTGTGTATATCTGTGTCCAGGTGTAATAAAAATGTGCTTTATGTTGTTTGTCACTGACATCATTTCGAGAGGGTTATTTTATTGGCTAGTTAGTTGTTTACCAGCCGAGGGGTTGCAGCGAAATAGCGTCTGTATGGATTAGACTTGACAGCAGGCAGTAGACGGACTAATAGACCCATTCCTAGAGAGCTGCCGATATGCACGCTTCTGCCCTCTATGAGCTGTTGCCGGTATGTCAAAATTATTTGAATGTCTGAGGAAAAACTTCAGTCAAGGATCGGTGATCGTGCAACCCCGCATGACTCCAATTTCACCATTTTGTCAAGTCAGTTCGGCCGTGATTAAATTCCCCTATAGCGTTGCTAATTCTATGGGCATTTCTGATATTTTGTTCGGCCTATATCTTAGCTCCGCCCATTACCTGAAAATTCAAAAATCTTAAAAAAAAACCAAAGATTTGGCACCAATATATATGGAGAAATTTGACTCCGACCGAACTGCCTTGATAAAATGGTCAAACTATAGTGGCGACAGACCCGCAGGGGCTCGAGGATGTTGAGTTATTGGGACATGAAAGATAATGGATTAGGCTGGCCTCAAAATATTAAGTTGCTAAGAGTTGGCAAGGCACGGAAGGGGAGTTCGTAGTTGTGGAGGGTGTACCTTCAGGGTTTCTAGAAGATTTTTGAATTCGTTGACTGTCTTTGCACCAACAACTTCGGAGGGGAGTCTATTCTAGAGTTCACTGTGAAACACGGGAAAAATTCTGCCCTAGAATAGTTCTTCGATTTTGGTATTTGTGTTTTTCACCGTTGCTTCGGAGGCGATCATCAACGTCTTTGCTATATTTTACATGATGGAAACATTACCTAACCGCGGAATTTCCACAGGCCCCGCTAGTAAAATAAAATTGGCTAATTTTTCCAATAAGTGATTCTTGTCGTCGTAACACTGTTTTCATCACTTGATTTAATTTCTTAAAACAACGCGCTTGCTCTTCAAAAGTGCTTTAGAATGAAGCAGTCTAGACTAGCTCGCTTTGTACTGTATCTTGGCTGCGGAGTTTCCCATATTTACAGTAGATCGTCTTGCGACACCAGAAAAGTGAATCTTATATGGTATAAACTGAATTGCATGTTTTTGCCTCAAAACTGACTGAAATATTTTTAAAGAGGAGAAAAAGAGTGCAGCCGTGGTTGAAATTCCTTCCAACAAACTCAAAGCTTCTTTTTCAGTTGACTTTTTCCTATCTAATACTGACGAAAGCATCACGTTCGTACTAAGTAACAGACTCATTAAGTAACTAACTGACGGAAGGACAAGCAGAATTATCCACCGTATAATAATCCACAGTTGTTAGTTGCTTGCTTGTCTCGGGCTTGCTTGCTTGCTCTTTGGTTGGACCTTGACTCCGTCACGCTGTTGAGGATTTAGATTTAGAAAAGCCTCACACCAATCGCCCCCTATCATTACAATTCCCCCCGTAGCATTGAACCTCGGCTTCAGGTCGGACCAACGTTGCACTTTCAACATTGGCCGAATGTTAGTTTTTGGGAAGCCGATGCAATGTTGTTTTTCAATCTAGGACCAACATTGTCGGTGAATGTTCAGCCAACAAAGCAGTTTGTTATCCTACCTACACGAAAATGGAATAGTAGTGCATTAATGTTAACGTATTGATTCAGTATTGAGGATTGTTGCTAATATCGCTAAGACAATCAACTTTGACCTAAACATAAATACATGACGTTAACGAGAGTGAACAGGCTTCCTCGTAAAATTCATTGGGCTTCAGTCAAGGGTGACAATTTTCAGAATAAGATGAGTATTTATCATAGCATTTGCATTATTTTTTGATGTATAAGGGTCTTAATCATCATCAGTTAAACGCGTCGTCGTTTCGAAAGAGGAAATCGCTAAATATTGGATCAATGCTTGAAATTATTATTGGCCCAATATTGTACTCCAATATTATTAACTTTTCACTAACTTCCTGTTACTTACAGTAAAACAATGCATAAATCATGAAGTGTTTCTCAAGAGTGGCCCGATGTTGGCTCAACATTGCTTTACAATGCACAAGTGCTCTCTTTCTCAAAGCATATTGGTAAAGCACCGGTTCAGGAACAGTTGACGAAGCCCCGACATTCACCCAACATTCCAATATTGTGCCGACCTCTCCCAGGTTATTTTGCTTCGGGGGAAATGAGGCCTTTTAAAAACTTGCATTCCTTAGGGCTTAGTTTTTTGTCACCCTCTCCCCACGAATTTTGCTGGAACCCCAAGCGCCCCTCCCCCATGAAAATTGGCCTGGCTACGCTACTGGACCTAACCCTAAAATACCTAACTAACCTAACGCACCAAACGGTCACCGCCAGCATCGTCGTCGAAAGAGAAGCCGTTCTATTTCGTCTGCAAGCTATAGGATTGTAGACTTGAATTAGACAGCAAAACGTGCGTCTTAGGAAACTAAATTTCTTTAACGCTTCTCATCAATTTCTACAAAATGTTTAAGCCGTTTTAGATAATATTATATACATATAGATACACATCACGTAGTCAAGAGGCATATCCTGTATCACCTTTGGCATGTTCAAAAAAGTTTATCTGGTTCATTAATATATGTACATACTTCATAACGTACACATGTTTCATTAAAAACATTACCATGTTGCAGAAATTGATAGATAGGAAATTTTACAAAGTAGTGTAGGTGAATGATTAGCTCATTTAACTGAAGACTGTAACAATAATTGTAGAGACTTGAGAAGTTGAAATGAGAATTTGTTGATAGTATACATGGCAATATTTTTGATAAAACATGTTTAAAAGAAGGGTTTCTCCCTAGGTTTACTGATGTAGATATGATTCTGCAGATAACAGCCCTCGATGCCGACGTGTTCGTTTGGGTAGTATATATTTATATTGAGTGTAGTGTAAAACAGTGTATGCAGCGTGTAGAGAAAGCTACGCTTTGTTGTCATTCATGCTTACAATGTCTAGATTTCTAATAATTTCTTATACTTGCTCTGTCTCTAACGCCCATCGTTTCTGCATATACTAGTGACTTACGAATATTAATTAAAACGACCGTTAGAAAACTGTCTTTTTATTCTTCGATTATATACATCGATCAGACACGATCGGCACGTATTCTCCAGCCCGTGCACTGGAGCCATTCACAACAATTTTAATTGCCTTACAAGCGCTAAGGTTATCACAAAGTTAAGTTACAACAAGCAGGTCATAGAGTTGGTCACAGCTCACGTGGCGTGAGCGTCTTGTGTCCTTCAGGGACTATCCTCGGGGTTCAGTATCCTGTTGATGTCTTTGGATGAGAGCACAGGAATGTCTACAGCCGCCCTGTCTTCTTCCGCCGAGGGCGTCTGTGCCTCCAGCTGCACCGACGCACTGCTCGCCTGGTCCTGAGCAGCCTCAGCTTCTACGTTCTTTGGTTTCACGATGGCAATTACCACCGACTTCCCTTCTTTCTTTGCCTGAGAAATTAATGCAGAAGTTTTTTCGTTAAATCGAACCGCTCGTTTATCCTGAGAGTTCTGCAGCTCATTTTCTTCGTCGTTGGCTGCGCCATTTTCATCTTCGTCTTCGCCGTCGTCTTCCTCTCCGTTCTGACCGGTCTCTGAAGCAGATCCATCATCCGCTACTGCCAGCTGCTCGCTGGGACTCGATGCACCCACATCCTGGTCTGAAGGCACATCTTCCGAGCTTAGGAAGAGTCGTGCCCCAGATACTGCTGGTACTAGCCGTTGAACGCCTGCTGATGAAGCTACTGACGTTGTAAATGGCACTTGGATGGAACGGGAGTCCGCAACATCCTTGAAATCTAAGTCCAAATCTCCTCCTAGGAACTCACCGCTGAAGTCAAGCTCAGCCCCTGCAAGAGCTGTCACCTGCGCCAGAGGTGTGTTAAGGGCCCCAGTTTGATCTTGTACGAAGAGACCAAAGTCTGCGGCAGAGCCACCGACCACTGGCCCAAGACCACCTCCTAGTACTCCACCGGCACCTCCTAGTACACCGCCAGCACCTCCTAGTACACCACCGGCACCTCCTGCAACTACTCCACCACCTCCAACTAATCCGCCTCCTGCCCCAACAGGCCCTCCTGCTCCTAAAGGCACTGCTGCAGGCTGGACAGCCGATTGGGCCAACACCGACTGCAGGTCTACACCTCCAGGTAGGACTTGATTTTGTCCATCGCTGTAGTTGATGAAGAACACTTCTGGATCTGTGCCAGGCTGAGGCGGCACCTCAATAACTTCTTGTCTCACAGGATCAGGTCGCCTGCTTAGGACGTAGACCAAAGTCTTCTCCTGTGGTGGTGGTACAACAATTGGTTTGGGTCCCTTGACAACATCGGCAGAGTTCACGTAGACGTAATTGAGAAGAACCTTCGGCTTGGGGATCTTTGGTGGAGGCAAAACGGGAAGTTGGGCTTTTGGTGCGTTGAAGAGGAAGACGTTTTTGAGGATCGCTGGCGGGACACATTTGCCTGCTGCATTCCTAGCAAGACCTTTGGGACACGGTGCAAGGGTGAGGAGTGGTAATTGCGCAGCTACTGAGGACCGCAAGGCCTTAGGAGTCGCGGAGATCTGTTGTGGGACAAAGTAGGGAGCTGCCAGCGATGCAGGAAGCTTGCCTGCAAAAGCTGCAGGCTGGACACCGAGGACGCTGCGATCGTCGCGGAATATGGAGCGTTCGACGTATGAGCGGGCAGGATCGTACGGGTAGCAACTCACCGTTGCTACGGCAGCCACAGACCACAGTACCTGGAAAATGAGGAAGATTTTAGTTTCAAGGATAGAGTTAATCAATGAAAATGACAGTTACTGTACAAGAATTGTGGAATTGTGCAGGGAAACACCCAACTTAATTGCTCATGTGCACTATCGCCAGATTTGTCAAACGGAGTTCTTGGATATTTGCAGCCAGTGCCTTCTGTTGTATCTCACAAGTGTAATGGCGCCAATGCGGGTAAGGGCAAAACATTACGCTTATAATATAAGAAGTATGAAATTACCAGGAAGAGATGGGTACGATATTTTTTAATACTGAGTACATGCTTCATCACAAATTTCTATTCAAATGTTTTATGTGACGGACTGTCCATCCTATCTGAGCTCGATCCCTCTCAAAAAATCATGGAAATCATAGAAGAGGCAGCCTCTGATGATATCAGATGCTCGCTAAAACGTTCCAATTGGCGCGTCGGCTTTCACCAATGTAAGAGGAAAAGTGCTGGCCAGGAGCTATAAAGCATGATGCTCCCATCACACTAAATGCCTGCCTTTAATTTCTTTGTTAATAACTATAGTCAAACCAGTGTAAGCAGTCCTTTAAGGGCGGGGCTGAATTGAACGCAGCAGTGCCAAATCTAATCTAATAACTAATGCATTTTGAGTATTCGAAAATAAACATAATTTTATCGATTGAGACAAGTTATACCTCGCGCTTAAGTGAGATTTGGCAAAGTTTCTTTTCATTCTTAGCCCCGCCCCTAGGACTCCTTACGCTGGTTTGACTACAGAAGGCCAGGCTTCAGCCTTGAGAAATGCTTTAGTTGCCGATCTCCATAGTCGCTGCTACCTCCATCTATTCAAATTCCTTGGGTTGCTGTACGGTCCCAAGCCAGGTTATTCATAATTTTTCCCTGACTAGAGGAAACTTTAAACTTTAAAGCACACTAAGCCAGTGGCCATTCTCTAGTCCAGTGTTTTACAACCTTTTCGAAGTGATTACCCTAAAATGAAATTTAATAATTATCCCTTTCAATAGCAGGAGTATATACATACATATTCAGATAGATAATTACTAAGAGTTAAACTGATTTATTTCGTGAGGCTACTTATTCTCACAAAGAATACCCATTGTTCACAAAATATGGGCTCTATATTTTCCCCTGGGGTAATTTACCCTAAAGTTGGAAAAGAATTTTCCTAAACCTTCACTGGCCTTTTTTTCTGTGTTGCAAGTGAACTCCCTCCGTCATGAAGAAACGACAAATAATCTGTTGTGTAGTTCCCACTTCAGCAACCACAAGCCGTCATTGATTAACCCTTTACTGGGCGGCCGAAGAACGCTCTAGTTGGAACAACATTATGGAAGTAACCATACACGATCCCTTGCCCGGTAAAAGGTCAGTTTCCCATGAGCGGTGACCTCTCACGCGCGCCTCACAACCGCTCCGCGCTTCCGGGCCCCTCCCCAAAAAACTGGACCGGTCACTTGAGGGGGCGCGACGGGCCGTGTTTGGCGCCCCCCTTCACCGGGCGAACAGGAAATGAAGTGACTAAGCAAAGCTGTTGACCTGCTTGTCTTCTGTCCTGCTACTGCAACGACACAGGCCTCGGCCTGCCTACCTGCCTTAATTGTGTCCTGCTGCAGCAGGGACGCAGGCCAGCAGGACGGTGGTGTGCCTGCATGCTAGTTACTACAAACGCAGCCGGCAACTAAGCGTTCATACTGGAAGTTTAATAAGCGGTAAACTCTTACACCAGTTATGTAGCAAGAAAAAAAGCTTATTCATGCATTATACTAAACAAATTAATGTTCGTACCAGTAATATAGTATAGTAAGCCAATGAACGTTTGCATCAGAATAAACAAATGAACGTTTGCACTAGTAGTGTTAGTGTGGCAACCAAATAAACGTTCGTACCAGCAATATAACAAGTAAATAAATGCCTATATCAGTAATATAACAGGAATAGACGTTTACCCACTAATATAGACATTGTATAAACGTTTGTAAATTGCAGCAGGGCATGGCAACAAACGCTAAAAAAGGTAATGAGAAAGGAGACAAACGTTTATAGCAGTAATATTGCAAGCAAATAAACGTCTATGTCGGTTATAAATCAAACGTTTAGAGAAATAACACTAGAGCTCTCTGAGTGCGCATATCTCCGCCAAGCGAGGCAACGGTAGCAAAAAATTCAAATTAGCTCTGAAACCATATTTCTTTTTATAGACTTCAAAATACAATCATATGTGATGATATGTGATACTACTACTACTATCACATACTACTACTACTACTACTACTACTATCATATGATAGTAATAACAGCTTGTGTAATTTTCTTGAAGATCCGTTTATAGCTTTTTGAGTTATGCTGCTAACAAACGTTATAACAAATATGAGTCAAACATACAAACGAACGAACGAACCAATCTGCACCAAAATTTAATCATTTATGTCTTTTAACATTACTAACAACTCCTATAAATTTCATAATGAACCATTCATTGTTTTTTGAGTTATTGTGCTAAAAAGCATAAAATTAAAAACAGTGACAAACGAACGAAGAAAGTAACGGATTATTACAAATATTTGGTCATTTACTCATTGTTATATACCGAACAACTCATGTTAATTTTGTCAAAATCCATTAATAACTTTCTGAGTTATGGCATAGAGACAAATGAGGCAGACAAACAAACAAACGAATGGACATATCTTCACCAAACGTTTATCATCTGTTTCTCCTAACATACCTAACAATCCTTGTAAATTTGTTCAAATCGGTTCATAGCTTTTTGAGTGATCTTGGTGACAGACGGATCACAAACAAACAGACGGACACATAAAAAACGAAAACATAACCTCCTTGGAGGAGGTAATATAATAAAGGTTTATACAGTACCAATAATACCATAAGCAGGTAAACGTTTACTCCAGTTGTATAGCAGACAAACGTTTTGTACCAGTTTCACAAGTAAAATTTGTGGTAACGTTGTGTAGGATTGCCCAAAAAATCTATAGACTACACAGTACCTGGCATATACTCTACAATTGCAAAGAGCTTCACCAGGCGATACGTGAAACATCCATAAACTATTCTCTGTTCAACACAAGAACCTCAACCGAAAAGCACTCTTTTCGTGGTGAAGGGTGGAATGTATTAATTACAAGAAACATAAATTTTCGCATGCGGCCACTGTGGGCGGCCATCACTGAGTTTTTTTTGGACACCGATATGACTAAAATTGATCTAAATTATTGTACCTTTTGCGAGTGGCCTATACTAATTAATTAAGAAAATTATTTTGCGCTTGCCAATGGCTGATGATAGCGAATGTTTCTTGCAAATAAACACATTCCATACCTTTCTATGAATAAATTGTTTCCGGAATGAGGTCGCTATGTTTTTTTATAAAAAAAATATTTTGTTGAATTTTCATTAATCAGAGCAGGATCTGTTTGTTAGGTTTAGGCTGTCAAGTATAGCTCATTGTACGGTGTACAATTAAAGCAGTGCTCTTCCAGCCTTTAATTTGAGCAGTTTAATTTGTTTCACACATACTTAAAACTCAATGGTGGACACTCTACACTCATATCTACACAGCCACAGCACTCACCGCTAGGGACAGCATGACGACCAAGAGAGTAGGAGTGTTTAGTGTCCCCCACGCAGCACGTCTGGACGAGGTGGCCGCACGGGCAGGTCGTTATATGCTTCCTTGCGGAGGTTTTTCTGGCCCCGCCCAGCGCTTCCGCTGTACAACTTTCAAGAAAGGTTGGGGGGCAGTTGCTCCCTGATGACCGCACCATCGAAAGTGACCACAGAAGGGCCCTGCTCCGGCGGATGACTTGCAGCGGCCAGTCAGCAAATCTGCTTTTTTTTACAAGCAGAACGCGACTGGCTGCCCTCGCTTGTAGGCCATCTCGGTGCTTTTTGCCGGGGCGACCAACGCCGCCCGCAGGTTAAACCGATGCTTACTGCACTCTTGCATAAATGCCGCTGTTATGACGGAGCACTTTGTGAGAGATAGTGCTCTCTCACTGCTTCTTTTTCTCTCCCCATCTCTCACTTACCTTTGCACTGTCTTGGTTCTTAGGCTAAAAAGAAGTACCAACG
>LQNS02278089.1:6364565-6418298 GCA_001587735.2 Parhyale hawaiensis | reverse complement strand
TTGTATTCTGCATTGCACAGCTTATATTCTGCCTCAATAGCTTGTATTCTGCATTGCACAGCTTATATTCTGCCTCAATAGCTTGTATTCTGCATTGCACAGCTTATATCCTGCCTCAATAGCTTGTATTCTGCACTGCACGGTTTATATCCTGCACTGTACCGTTTATATTTTGCACTGTACAGTTAGTATCCTATATTTTACAGCTTGTACCCTACACCACACAGTTTCTATTCTACATTGAACGGTTTGAATCCTAAACTGTAGGGTATGCATTCTACATTACACATCTTGTATCCTGCACTGCGCAGCCTGCATTTGGCTCAGCACAGCTTGTATCCTAGATTGCACAGCTTGTATCCTGCTCTGCACAGCTTGTATCCTGCACTACATAGCTTGTATTTTGTACTACATAGCTTGTATCTGGCACGGCATAGCTAGTAATCTACACTGCACAGCCACAGCTTATATAAAGAGTCCTTCTTCATGTTTAATTAACAATAGACTGTACAAGCAAATAGACGGAGTTTCTATGGGGTCTAGGTTCAGCCCCTAGCTAGCAAATATCTTCCTATGTTATCAGGAAACTCTTCGGCTTAGCGATTGCCCAAATGACTTCAATAACTGTAACAACTAAACTGATTCTTATTTATATCTGTAATATTTGAATAGTAAACATCCAAATATCAAGTTCACTGCTGAAAACCAGTCATATAATACTGTAGCTTTTCTAGATGTTTTAATAACCAACCAAGACTCAACGCTTACCACTGGGGTCTACAGAAAACCCTCATTCTCAGGCCTCGGAACAAATTTTTTGACTCACTGCTACGATCATTCTATAATCAATGCAATAAAAACTTTACTATTTCGGGCATACCATCTGTCCTCCTCCTACCTCAATTAGGTTAGGTTTATTAAATACAGATATACTTTAAAATCCAGAAGACTTTTAATATTGCAATAAACATATACAGTAACATATCTGCATAACTCTTAGAAAAGTTGTGAAACTTTTTGGGCAACAAGTTATTGTTATACTAGTACAAATGCAAGACATGATCTTTATACAGATTTTTTTAAAGGCGTTATTAGATAGAGGGCCTAATAGGTGCGTTGGTATTCTATTAACAAGAGACGCTGTTTGAAAAATAGTCGACCTTTTTCAACGCCAGCACGCAGATTTGGAAGATTAAGAATCGAGCGTCTCATCTCATAGTTTTTTTTTTTTTTTTGGNTTTTTTTTTTTTTTTTTGGGGGGGGGGGGGAATGAGTGAGCCGTAACATTGTTCAAAAATAACAGGATGATTATATTTGAGTGAACGGAAAAATGGCAGTAGCGAATAACTAAACACATCTTGAAATTGCAACATCCGTAACTAGCGGTACATATCATTACGGCTCATTAACGGTATGCAATTACTATCTCATTTAACACGAA
Source organism: Parhyale hawaiensis (assembly GCA_001587735.2). Taxonomy (NCBI): domain Eukaryota; kingdom Metazoa; phylum Arthropoda; class Malacostraca; order Amphipoda; family Hyalidae; genus Parhyale; species Parhyale hawaiensis. The sequence goes on along the minus strand of LQNS02278089.1, from coordinate 6,416,857 downwards.
GTATTCGCCTTAGAATTTTATTTTACCCAATTTCTAGTTTGCTAATGTAACAATTGATGAGGGGCTGCACCCCAGACGATGAAATTTTTATTTAACAAAAAATAGGCTAATGAATAATAAATTTCTTGCAACGAATCACAGTTGACATAATTAGACACTGCATATATTACACCATGAACTCTGCTGAGCTTACGCCCTAACTTTTCAATTTGGGATTTAAGGCACACTTCATCAAACGAAGTTGACTTTCTCCAAACATTCTTCAAAAACAACGGCTATCCGCACCATTTTCTGGACCACTACTGCAAACAGTTCATAGAGAAACGTTTCAATCTCGGCATTAGTAAATCCTCCGTCCCTAAATTAGACTTCTTCCACTCGCTTCCGTACTATAACAAAGCCTCCGTTACTGCAGTAAACACATTGAAAATATTCCTCTCTGAAGCCGACCCACACATAAACTTCAAATTTTCATGCCTAAACACATTTGCCATTGGGTCCTAGGTACTTTAAATTTAAAACAAACTTCCCACACCACTTTTGTCAGGTGTTATATACCGTTTTCTATGCGCAGGATGCAATGCCTCTTACATCTGTGGCACTGGACATTTCAAAGCCCGTATTGACCAAAATTTAGGTGTATCTAGTCGAGCCGGTTTACCACTTGCAAAACCCTCACATTCAGCCCTCCCCTCCACCTACATGCTGAGCAGTACAACCATCCCATCAGCAGGAATGACTTCTCAACCATAGACTCTTTTAATCCAATCGAGCTCACATCGTTAGAGTCCCTCTACATCCACAGAACAAGACCCATCCTCAACATTATGACCTCAGCTGTACCGCTTCACGCAGTTCACAATTAGCCTCGCATCAGCCGACTGTACAGGAACCGACATCCGGCCCCTCCACGTAGCTTTGCTCATTCGCTTTTTAGACTCTCTACCCCCGACCACATCCATGCTCCCCTCACTGTGTATGAAATAAAAGAAATTTTATTTGTAGGTAGCAGATTCATTTTTCCCTTCTGATCATTAAATTCATTCATCCAGAAACGTTAAATTTTATATGTTAATCGACGTTGTATTTGTTATTTTGATATTCTTGTTTTAGTAGCTTTATATCGATCCCTGTGCAGCTTTTATCTTGCACTGCACGGCTTGCATCTTTTTAAAGCAAATGGTAGACAGAGATCGTTAGCCAGTCGCTCCTGAAGCAGGTAGCATTCAGAAACATTAGCCAGTTGCTGCTCACGAAAGTTGCAGACAGAATGTTAACCTACTGTTATTAACGCAAGTTCCATATTAATGCACGTGCCTGAACGCTTGACCGGTCGCCATACAGCTAATTAGTTCTAGAGAGGGCAATCCGAGCGTTAATAACGTAAGTTGCTTGCGGAGAGACCTAGCCGGTCGCAGTACCACTCGCCATGCAGGGGTCACGGCGTGGACCCGTCGCACAGCCCGCGTGCTCCACATCCAAACACTCAAGGATTTTCTTATCTCAGTTCAGTTTTTATCCAAAAAGCAACTGCGGCCTAAGTGACAGACTGGCTCCTGGGGCTGCCTTCGGTTTTGTGCGGTAACAAAACATTGCAGGCGAGTTGCAGGCCGACCTGGTCACATGTAGGGACGGTGGCAGGCCGACCTGGTCACATGTAGGGACGGTGGCAGGCCGACATGGTCACATGTAGGGACGGTGGCAGGCCGACATTGTCACATGTAGGGACGGTGTCAGGCCGACATGGTCACATGTAGGGACGGTGGCAGGCCGACATGGTCACATGTAGGGATGGTGGCAGGCCGACCTGGTCACATGTAGGGACGGTGGCAGGCCGCTCTGGTCACATGTAGGGACGGTGGCAGGCCGCTCTGGTCACATGTAGGGACGGTGGCAGGCCGACCTGGTCACATGTAGGGACGGTGGCAGGCCGCCATGGTCACATGTAGGGACGGTGACAGGCCGCTCTGGTCACATGTAGGGACGGTGACAGGCCGCTCTGGTCACATATAGGGACGGTGGCAGGCCGACCTGGTAACATGTGGGGACGGTGGCAGGCTGCTCTGGTCACATGTAGGGACGGTGACACGCCGCTCTGGTCACATGTAGGGACGGTGGCAGGCCGCTCTGGTCACATGTAGCGACGGTGGCAGGCCGACATGTTCACATGTAGGGACGGTGGCAGGCCGACATGGTCACATGTAGGGACGGTGGCAGGCCGCCATGGTCACATGTAGGGACGGTGGCAGGCCGCCCTGGTCACATGTAGGGACGGTGGCAGGTCGCTCTAGTCACATGTAGGGACGGTGACAGGCTGACCTGGTCACATGTAGGGACGGTGGCAGGCCGATATGGTCACATGTAGGGACGGTGGCCTGCCGACATGGTCAAATGTAGGGACGGTGGCAGGCCGCCCTGGTCACATGTAGGGACGGTGGCAGGCCGACATGGTCACATGTAAGGACGGTGGCAGGCAGACCTGGTCACATGTAGGGACGGTGACAGGCTGACATGGTCAGATGTAGGGACGGTGGCAGGCCGACATAGTCACATGTTAGGACTGTGGCAGGCCGACATGGTCACATGTAGGGACGGTGGCAGGCCGACATAGTCACATGTAGGGACGGTGGCAGGCCGACATGGTCACATGTAGGGACGGTGGCAGGCCGCTCTGGTCACATGTAGGAACGGTGGCAGGCCGACATGGTCACATGTAGGGACGGCGGAAGGCCGACCTGGTCACATGTAGGGACGTTGGCAGGCCGACATGATCACACGTAGGGACGGTGGCAAGCCGACATAGTCACATGTAGGGACGGTGGCAGGTCGACATGGTCACATGTAGGGACGGTGGCAAGCCGACATATTCACATGTAGGGACGGTGGCAGGCCGACATGGTCACATGTAGGGACGGTGGCAGGCCTCCCTGGTCACATGTAGGGACGGTGGCAGGCCGACCTGGTCACATGTAGGGACGGTGGCAGGCCGACCTGGTCACATGTAGGGACGGTGACAGGCTGACATGGTCATATGTAGGGACGGTGGCAGGCCGACATAGTCACATGTTTGGACGGTGGCAGGCCGCCCTGGCCACCTGTAGGGACGGTGGCAGGTCGCTCTGGTCACATGTAGGGACGGTGACAGGCTGACCTGGTCACATGTAGGGACGGTGGCAGGCCGACCTGGTCACATATAGGGACGGTGACAGGCTGACCTGGTCACATGTAGGGACGGTGGCAAGCCCATGTTGTTCTATGTAGGGACAGAAGCACAGTTCTAACCCTAAAGAGCGGCGGTTGTGCCATAGTTCGGCACAAAACACAGATGTTCTGAAAACTTTTATTTCTACAGAGAAACATTTTTAATAAAATGTCGCTCTCTGAATAGAGGAGCGATCACTATTTTGGTATATACGGACCTCAGAAAGCGATGTGTGTGCGCACTTGGCTGTGGGGCATCCTAGCCACAGGGCCTACGTTCTAGGTTTTGGCCTATTTCGTGGGGACAGCGGCGCTGTGGAAGTTGCGGCTGTGTAGCATTCTCACGAGGATGACATGAAGAAGCAGTGCGAAAGTATTTGAAGGGTTAACGGATCTTCAAAACCAAAATAAAACATCAGATTGGCCTAACATTTCGAGGGGTGTGTTTTTTCAGCAGTTATTCTGAAGGAGAGACGGGCATTTTAAAAAAACTATGTCCATGTTATCAAGGCATTTTGGACGTGGTCAAATTCCTCTACAGCGTTGCCAATTCTATGGGTATATCTAGGTTCCCTTTACTATGGATGTGGGCGGGGCTAAAAACTATGGGCCGAGCAAAATCTCAGAAATTCCCGTAGAATTTGCAGCGCTGTAGAAGTATTTGACCACGCCCAAACTGCCTTAATAAAATGGACAGAGCATAGGCAGGTCCCCCTTAGGGTGGAACTTAAATGCCCTGATTTTTTACTGATGCAAATTGTATTGCAGTTTTAACTAGCGTTTGCTGCTGCAGCCCTGCAGCTTGTATTGTACTTAGGCCGCAGCGACCGCTGTTTCGTAGCGTTCTTCTAGATTTGTCTTCTGCCTCCTTACATTTGTACTCTGAAGTACTATAAAATACAATCAACAATCGACACTGCGTTTAAGTTCAAGCTTTTGGAGTGAGCGGCATTTAGAAAATACAATGTGCATTTCACAGAAAATGATAAGAGGCTCACCACGGTGGCAAGCCGACCAGGCCCGTGTGCATGTAGGTTCGCTAAGTTCTCATATTGAGAAACTTTACGACTTTGAGTACTACGATCACCGCAACGACTCGTTCCTTTTCATTTTAATTATAAACTGTTCTAGTGTTGCAAGTCAAAGCACAACAAAATTTCATTAAGAGGAGTCGGGTGTGTCGCACGATGGCCCATTGAACGAGATTCCTCAGCTATTTGTCGATGTATTTTAGTCACTCCTCGTGCACACAGCTTTGAGTGTACCATTATATGTAGGTGTTGAAATCTTAGCCGTCAAGACAGATTCCTCAGCAAATGTCATTTGTTAAGTATTGGACATTGCTATATGTTTGGAATATTTTGTAACTGAAGATTCTTAGTAGGCGTGTGCTAGTTAAATGGACACAGTAACGCGTTTCGACCATTTTTTTTCGATCGTGTGCTGCTCCTCAACGCGCCCAACTTCGAGTTGCTACTGAGGATATAAAAAACTGCGCACTGAAGTTACCCATTCATATGCAGCGCCTCAATATTTGTACCGTATTCCGTTTAACTGAATCTATCGGATACGCAGCTTCCAGACCTTGAAAATATCTATTAAGCTTTATTTCTGTCAGCAAGTTTGGAAGTCTCACAAAACTTGATTTTTCAATTATTATCGGCATAAGGAACCTAATTCCAGAAGATTTGGCTATTAGGAATCTACCGCTCATCCAAATTAAAACGTTTTTGACTGTTAAAGTTGTATAAGGATTTCTATATAGTGACGAAATAAACACTCTTTAGTTAGGTTTTTGTTCAAACGAAACCAGCATGTACAATGGCATGCGAATTTAACAGCTTCATTTAAAGTTTTTTTTTTTGGTCTATAGACCACATAAAATAAACCCACTGATAGAAGTTCTGTATAAGTATTACCTCATCCAGTAAACTTTTGGTATAACCAACAATAGCCATATTCAGTGATCCGACAGTTTATGTATACTACCTTACAAGCATTCTGCACTCACTACCTGAGATAAGGTAAAGTGAACGTGACCGCACAACACTACCAGGTAAGCCCACAAACACTGGTTCGTGCGATAGGTGTAAGCCAACTGGTCACAGCGAAGTGTACGGCTGCAGTTGATTAAAGATGGCCAAGAGTCAAGGCGTCAGCGACGAAATGCTTTTATGCGACGACCTGCGACTCCCCAACCATCCCCATTTCTAGTTGGGGCCAGTACCCCCGCAGCGGCATCAGACACAACTATAGACGTTGCCCGGGCACATGAAGGACAACAAGTGCTCCTCCGCCTGGTTGGCGGATGCGAACCAGTGACCTTGAGTGTCAAAACAGCATCACGTAGCACCGCACTGTGGCGAGAGCTCTTGGAAGTTAGAGCAGAAGCCTCCTATAGTTCGAGGCGAAGCGGATGGACAGCAAAAGGACGTAGTAAATAGTAATAGCTAGCGACAAAATAGTAGTAGAGCCGACAAAATACAACACAAAGCAGTCGCCTCTAAGGAGTCGGTTGTATGGTTTGGAGCAGAGATGAAGAAGCGGAGTTGAAAGAACATCTTGGCTAACCGGCCAAGTCAAGCGCAATTTGCTTCTCCTGAAGCACCGCTACCTTTCTTTGCAGTGTTTATCTATCTGGCTGTTTGTCTGTCACCAAGATCACTCAAAAGGTTATGAACAGATCTGTGCGAAATTTACAGGGATCTTTAGGCACGTTAACAGTAACAGATGATAAACTTTTTGTGAAAATCTGTTCATCTGCTTGTTTGTCTGCCCATTTCTTTTTAAGGCCATAACTCAAAAAGTTATGGTCAGATTTTCATGAAATTTACATGACTTGTTAGGTAGCTATATTAGGAAAAGTAAATGAGCAATTTTTTGTGATTATCTGTTCATTCGTTTGTTTGTCACTGTGTTCCGTTTTGTGCTTAGCACAATAACTCAAGAAGTTATAGACGGATCTTTATGAAATTTGCAGGAGTTGCTAGTAATGTCAAAAGACATGACTGATTAAATTTTGATGATAATGATGATCGGTTGGACCATTTTGTGTTTGACTTATGTTTGTCATAATATTTGCTAGCAGTATAACTTAAAAAGTTATGAACGTATCTTCAAGAAAATAACAGGAGTTGTTAATACTATGAAAAGACATAAATTATTAGATTTTGGTGCTGATACGAAGAAAATCACGATTTCAGAACCAATTTAAAGTTTTTGTTACCGTTGCTTTACTTGGCGGAAGTATGGACTCTCAGGGTGCTCTCTAGTTCATCTTTCAAAAGTAATCGTTATCTCATAGAAATGATTTCCAAATTAGATCACTCTGAGAGCGCATATCTTCGCCAAACAAAACAATGTTAAAGAAAAAAATTAAATTGGCCATGAAACCATGATTTCCTTTTATCATCACCAAAATTTGGTCATTTGTGCCTCATGACTTTAATAACAGTTCTAGTAAATTTGTTGAAGATCCGTCAGTAACTTTTTGAGTTGTGGTTTGACATATATAAAAATAAGCATAGAGACAAACGGACTCACAGATCATCGCAAAAGTTTGATCAGTTGCTCTTCATGACATCAACAACTATTCCTGTAAATTTGAAGAAGATCCACTTATAGCTGTTTGAGTTATGTTACAAGACAAAAATAGGTAGACAAACGAACGGTTGGACGGATTTGCACCAAAAGTTAATCATCTCCCTATATATTTGATGAAGGTCTGTCCATAATTTTTGTGAGCCATCTTGGTGCCAGATAGAGACGCACAAACAAGCAAACGAAGAGACAGAGACGAGCTCTGACAAAAATATAATTAGTTAACCTCCCGGGCGGAGGTAATTAATTTGATTATTTCCGTGATCATTCATGGGATGAGGAATTACTACAATATTTAATTACATACATCATTCATTACGAACTACTTTCTGTTGTATTAAGGAAACATACTTGTAATAGTGCCATGCAAGACGGCATTGTTATCATCCATTTCAGTTTTTATGTCGCTATATTCTGATCTGGAATAAAGTATTTGTTTATACCAGTACATACTAGCAAGGTGCTGGCTTCTGGATGGTTCCGCAGATTCTTCTTATGCCGGTACCACACGCTAGCTAACAGTATCCGAGTTATGAGCACCGCATCGACATCTAAAAAGCCGCACACTCCCGCTTTTTTCAAAATTTCAGGATGGTACATACAACAATTTTGCGTGCAATTTGCTATTTATTATTGTTATTATTTTATTGAGTAGTTTACGCCTCCGTCTCCACAACAATGGCGAAAAGCAAGGGACATATAGTATGACGATAGAAATATGGGAAACCCACGCACAAAGGTGCTCCCCCACAGAATCAACGCGCATGGAAACAGCAAGTCAAGTAAGAAGAGGAAGATCAGAATAAAGCATGAACATGTAGGAGTATGAAAATGGAAGGAAGCAATGTGGGCACCAAAGATAGACGTCTCGAAGGCCTAGCTAATGGCTATGGTAACCTACACGAGCCCTTGGAGTCGCCGCGCCCCATAACATAGGATGGGCTGACCTAACTTAACCCTATGGCCCACCATATGCCCCGTGAGGAGCGATTCGCTAGTCAAATGCGATAAAATATGTAATCAAATCTCCCTCAGCGGCATCTACCGGCCCGTATGTTCAGTTCGTCTTCGTATTCGTGACAGTTGAATACATATTTTCAACATATTTTATCATAAGTAATTATTCAACATTGGCTCAATGTTCTTTGTGAAGGCAATAGGCAACATCTACTACATTATTCTGCTCGTTAGCTTCATTTTTGTCGTGCTGTTGAGTCTGTAGCCATAACAGAGCTCGACGTCTGTTGACTATCTGGGCATTCTCACGTGTGAAAAGAGCAAGATTTTGTGCAAAATTTTCTCTCATTTTCGAGAGTTTCATTAGCTTTTGGCTAGCGTATGTATCAGCCCTCATAGGCGGAAAGTTTTAGCAAGTGAGCCTATACTTCTTTGAAAAGTTTTCTTAAATAAACATTATTCTCGTGACAGCATGTGGTAAATCATTGGTTTGAAAGATTCTTCCTTATAGATAAGCTTTTTGCTCATACCGACATTATAAATTGTCGGTATTACCGATTTTCCCTGGGAAAACTTCACTATTTTGGTTAATAAAAATATCCCAGGATAACGTGTTTACAAGGAGAAACATTTTCGCTCCTCTTTGTAGCCAAAATACTTCACACGCAAATGTTGCTGCTGTTTTTGCCTGGAAAAACTCTTCCCATTTGAAAAGTTTATGCTCCTGGTGTTGGAAAAACTTTTTCCACGCTGAACATTTTTACTCTTGTTTGTATAAGAAATTATTATCTGGAGAAAAATTTCTGTTCTTTGCAATACATGAGGAATTGCACCCAGCAACGGCTACAGTGTGCCTCTGCCAAGAGGGTAGAAAAACGAAACATATCTTACCAATTTTAGCTCTTTTATTTCATTGGTCGTTACTCTCAGAATTATCTGCTTCGCTAGTTTAAGTAGTACCTCGTTCGCTCTGCATCACCTTGTATGGAGTGTTGGGGTTTAGTGTGGATCACAGGTTTGGGCTGCACGCTTGGCTAAAGTGAGATGCGGGGTACATGTTTGGGCTGACTGTCATGTTAATGCGAGGTGTGGATCACAGGTTTAGCCTGCAAGTTCAGCTGAAATTAGATGTGCGACACATGTTTGGGTTGCATGCCACATTAAGATGAGGATTACAGAAAGCCACAAGCTTGGGCTTAGTGCCATGGTAATGGTGCAGGTCGTTTTATCTTCAAAAAACAGCAGTTTTAAAGGAATTGTGTACATGGCCATAGCCCTGCATTAGAAGGAACATGCATCATCAAAGCAGTTTGTGATATTGCTACTTTTAAGTTACCACGCTATGTGGACAGAGCGTACAGTGTCGAGGACCTGATGGTGAAATCCAAGCACAAGCAAAGGATCTCTCAGAAGAAACGTTCGAGTGAAGACACAAAGCACAGATGTAAAGGTAGAGATACGTTGCTAGGTAAGAAATAGTCTAATTCAAAACATGACTAATGGAAGCAATGGAAAAGAAGGAATATGGGACCTGGGACCCTGGCATCATTAATGCTGGCACTGAGAAGACTCTTCAATTTTCTTAGCTTTTTGAATAAGCTCCTTCATCTTCTCGTCGTGGCATGTGTCCGGCTCGGCGATCCAATCGGCGGCGAACTCCTTGCTTTGGTCCGGCCTGAAGACGCAGCCCATGCGGACCTTGAGTTCATTTGCAGTGTCCCCGTTGTAGTCCCCAGACAGACCCTTGGTTGTCGAGCGGAAGTCTTCGGGCAGCTTGATGTTGACGGTCTTCTGATCCTGCAGCACAACTTCAAATTTGTTTTTGACGTACACGACGATCTGCGAGTCAGTCTGGTTGACGCTGCCTATGACGTTGCCCCAGGCGTCCTTGATGTCGTGCGGGATCTGCTCGGCCTTGTCATTGATCTGAAACAGGACGGTGGGTTACCCTAACAACATTTTGGGCCACCCAAGAGACTGGAACAGTAAATCTGCTTCTGGAGCGGCCAAAAATGCTGCTAGGGTAGTGACAGTATGCCACTAACTGTCACCGGTGGTTAGTTACGCTTCGTGACGGTGTGGCAGTCACAATTAGGTTAAGAAGTTATATGCACTACAAGCGCATACTATAATATTTAATTTAATATTCCACGTAGCATATTATTATAATGAAAACTTGAAGCTTCTGTTCCCACTACAACACGGACCATACCATAACAGCTAAGAACGCCTCGTGGCGTATGACCATCACCCGTAGTGGGAGGACAAATTTTAACGCCGTCATCTTTGATGGCTAGTTTACCCTAGAGTTTTGGCATTTTTTACATCTAGGTACACCCATCTGACTCCCTGCAAAAAATTGTGAACATTGCTCAACTCCTTCTCCCTTTTTTTGGATGGGCAGACAAACATACAACAAGAGCCTCTGAGAGCGCATACTTCCGCCAAGTAAGGCAACGGTTACGAAAAATTTGAATTGGTTCTTAGACCATCGTTTTCTTTGTTTCAACATCAAAATCTAATCATTTGTGCCCTTTCACAGTGTCAACAGCTTCAGCTTCAGTGAGCCAGAAAAGCAAAGTAACAAACAAACAGCTGCACGGATCTTCACCAAGAGTTAATCATCTGTTCTTCGTAACATGCCTAACAATCCCTGTAATTTCGTCCAAATCTCTCCATAACTTTTTGAGTTATTTTTGTGACAGATAGACCGGATAACAAACAAAAAGATAGACAAACATAATGCCGGAGGTAGAAAAAATATATATATTTAAAATTTTCACCACTTTTTGCTTCACTCGCGGGTGATAAATGATGAATTTTACAGGAGAAAACAGAATGTACTACTGGAATAAATATCTAAATAAATATTACTGGAATAAATATCAAGCACTACAACACAACATAGTTAAATGCACAGCACGTTTCAAAGCAATACTCATTGTACCTATTTCCGAAGCCACACTCTGCAATCGCAAGCACAACTTTATGCAAGAATGTGTATTTCACACATCTTCCCGATACATATTATAACCGGTACAGTAGATACGGTAGTATGAACTTTATGCGAGCGATGAGCACATATTTGCATCATGTTGTGCGCGCAGTTGTATAGCGTGGCCCCGGTAGGTATAGCAAGAGCTGGAAAGGTAACGACATCTTACCAAGAGTTTCGATCCCTGAAGCAGCTCGATCTTGACGCCTGGGCCTGGGGCGTACATTTTCAGTTCGGTTACGGGCTGTTCGTCGATCTTCACCTGGCGGGTGAGGATGACGAAAGAGTTTTCAGCAAAGTTAGCCTGGTTGGCGATAGTCCAGCAGGGGCTGGGCTCCTTGCTGTACTCCACACCATCGAAGGTGGAGGAGCGTGAGGGGTCCAGGCGACACCTGGTGTCGCTGTCGAAGTGGGAGAAGACGCTGCGGCCCTGCTGGCTGATGTGGTGCTGGTACTGACGGCGGCCGCCCACCAGGGGGGACATCCAGTCCGCCAGGGGCCATACGGGCAGGTTCTGTACATGGGTGATCATGTCTGAGGTGTGCACCCACACGTCCACCACACCTGATGCCACATTCCTGTTGTATGAAAGAGTGTCAGTCACACTTGAGGTTGCTACTAACTTTATTATGTAATATCCACCTACAGGTAACATCTTCAAGTAACTCTTCACCCACAGGCAGTCTTGCCAACTAACCTTCTATTCACAACTAACCTCATTTGGTAACCCTCCACCCATAGGGAAATTCATCACATTCGCCAAGTGGCCCTCTATTCACAGATAACATGACCGAGTAACCCTTCTCCCACAGGGAAGCTCATCAGATAACTATCTGGCCCCATGTATCCTCACCTGAAAACCTTTAGCCACGGGTAAGCTCACTCGGTCACCCTGCAGCCACAGACAACCCACCAAGTAACAACCCAGTAACAGTAGCTCGACATGGTAATACTCCAGTCTGACGTAACCTCACCAGGCAACGCTATGATCACAGGTAACTTCGCCCGGTAATACTCGAGTTATTGGTTCGTCTACTGCCGCCTATCTAATCTAATCTAATCTATAGGGTAACACTCTGGTAAGAATTAACCTCACCTGGTGATGTTGACAATGGAAGAGTCCTTCTGGGGTTTGTTGCTGCCGGGGTCGCGGTTCTTGATGGCGTGGGGGTACACGGACCCCTCAGCCAGATCGCCAGCCTGATTGGTTAAGTTGCGGTACCAGGACGGCAGGGCCTGCGGGTACATCCAGGGTACGTAAGTACAGTGTTGTTTCATACTGTCCATGCAACAGTGCCGATGATACTTTGGTAGAGTATTGTGATGCACAATGTGGAAAACTGAGGTACAGTATGATGTGTACATTCGGTGGCACTAAAGTACAGTATTGTGCGCAAAACTAGTGGTACTTAGCTAGCTCTGTCGTGCTGCACAACCAGAGGTACTCAACTAAAACACAGAATCTCAGTACATGCTGCAGCCATGAAAACTCGCAAGACATGTTTGACATTGTGATGTACCTATTATGGCCTATTATGGAAGTGATTGTAAGCAGACTCACCGGATTGCAAAGTAAGGTTTTTCTTCTTAAAAAAAATGAAATACATGATGCAGAAGTGCATGGTGGAACTATTGTGGTATTGGTTGTACATAGATAGGCCCTGCAGATTCCAAAAACAGGTTGTTTTTTGTAAAATAAGTATATATGTTTTCAAGTTCGAGATGCAGCAATACATGACGAAATTGTCACGGAAGTGACTGGGTGTAAGCCCTCCAAAAACAACTCATTTTCTTCAAAACTGTCTTTTGAAATGCACATGATGCGGCAACGTATTTTCCTACAGCGAGCATGCATCTACTATACGACATGAACATCTACCACACCCGCACCTTTTGGTAGTTGACCTCGACATTAATGCGGTCGTAGATGGCGTCGGGGATCCAAGGGGTTCTGTAGGAGGAGTCGGTGATCTTGTCAGGGCAAGGACCGTCGTTCTGCATGAGTCCCTGGGGACGCGGCTGAACGTCCCTGTCATCCTGGCTGAGGTACAGCTCCGCCTGTGGGCATGCGACATGTTAACTTTTTTTCATAATAATAGCAAAGCTATCCATACGTCTCACGTTCATTTTCATGGTAATAGCAGGGCTATCCATACGTTTCATATTCATTTTCATGGTAATAGCAGAGCTATCCAAACGTCTCATGTTCATTTTCACGGTAATAGCAGAGCTGTTGACACGTCTCATGTTTACTTTTATGATAGCAGCTGAACAGGCAGAATAATAGCCTCCGCTACGATGCCTACGATAGAGGTAATTAGCGCCAGTGAACTCACCTTAGCATGGCCAATGAGCTCACTAGCACTGCACTGAGCTCCAGCGTAGATGTCGGTGTGTGCTGTGGTGTAGAGTTGAGACTGCTGCTTGCTGCAGGTCTGTGGGGACACCTTCTCTTCGAGGGTCGTCACCAAGCACGCCTGTGGGGAGGGGAGACGGGTTTTAGTGGGAGGGGGGGAAAGGCTGCAGGCCAGTGCAAGAATTTGCAGGTTGCAACAATATGCTACGAGCCACTACAGGCTTCAGTAGGTCACTGTAGGCTCCTGCATGGCATTAATGCTGAGTAGACCAGTTTTGCGGCCGACCTGCCGCAAGACACTAGAATATTCGGTACATAGTCCGCAGAATTTTGGATGCCCAGTTGCGCTACAGTACCATACTGCGCTACTGGCACTATACACTTGACACTGCTCTTTTATACTGCAGTGTTGACATTGTGTTCCTACGACCATGTCTCTACCATTGTTATCCATCCAGGAAAGTGATGGTCAGCTGGACAGATGTCCGCCGGCGGCGACAGCAGAACCCCAATAAGGTCTCCGCTCTTCGGCGATGTCAGCAAACTTCCGCCAGTGCGATGCTGGTGCAGTGACGGCGTTGCTGTCTAACTACTCTTTGCGGCATAGCATGAATCTTATTTTTGCTTTCTGACTGCCGGACAGTCCTTTTATTATGACCCTTAGCACCTCATCTGCCTCTCTCCCAAGTGGTCAAGTAGAACTTTGACTATGACCTACCGCATCTCTCCTACTTACCCTAGTTGTATGGGACAATCCATTGACTATGACTATGATCTCACTTTCTTCTTTCCCTGACTGCTGGGTAGCTATTTTGACTATGACCCTCAGCACCTCACCTTCTTCTCTCCCTGGCTGCCGGGCAGTCCCTTGGCCATGAGGTTAACAACGACGAGCTGCTGCAGTTGGCTGGGGCTCTGTTTGGTTTGGTTGGTGCCCGAAACTGCAATCTCGAACTGCCTGGTGCGGACGTTGGGTGTGGTGTAGTTGACACTAAGGGACATGAGGAAATCGCCCACTGCAAAATAAACACTTAATAGGTGGGAGGCTGTGTTTAACAGTCACCCACTAATTACTAGGCTACAATGAGGTAATTTACATTAGTACCTGAGATACTAGTTCATGGACTAACCAAGAGGCACATTTTCAGTGACAATATGAAACCTAGAGCTCGTTCTCATGTGAACCACAGAAATGATATTGCCCATAGTTATATATACTGTACACGCATCGAACTTAAAGCAGCTATAGATCGGGTATGTGAAAAAGTTTGATGTTTTGTAAGATATTATTGCAAGAAGTTAATGGTGCGTTACGTCGTTTGTGGTAAGATATACAAAAGAAAGTGTTATTTTAACAATGAAGTGGGCAAGCATTTGATTTACAATCTTAGAAGATGGGTTCCGAGCCTGTGGAGAGTGTTACTCTCGGTATTCGTACCGGTGATATCTGAAAGTGTTTATTCACGTGTCCCTTTGTATCTGCTCAACCCGCTGTACTCCCTTCCATCCTGTGCTACCCACTGTCCCTCCAATGCACCCCATTCTACCCAGTATAGTGCACTGTACCCTATTATACCCGCTATACTCACGCTGTCTGTCCTGCTGTAGCCCGATCTGCGCCTCTGGTGAGCTCTCCAGGGACAGCTTCTCCGCTATCTTCTGGCCGAACTGCTCATGACATGTCAATTATTTATGTTATTATTGTATAACTGACCTTTTTAAATAAGTTAAGTTTTTAGTTCTTAATAAACCAATTACAGCTTATTTCATACAATGAGCTTGTCACCTGTGGCATACAGAGGAAGATTTACGAATTAAGTTGCATTTGACGTGCCGAAGGACACCACTGAGAATCCCACCACGGGCTCTACGCAACCGTGACACAAGAACTTGCCTGCATGGCTTATATTTATACGGCTACTTACTTCTAAAGTCAGCTACAACAACAAATCCATAGTCAGCTGTCGACTTCACGGATTCATAGAGTAAAACTTTCTATAGAGAGAATGGGTTAGCTGTAATAGCATAGTTAGGTAGAGTCGCCTTCTTTTTGTATACAAATTAGGACCGTTCGAAGTAGATCGTAAAGTTTTATCAATCACTCGTGTTTGCGGACCGTTGCTTCAGTGAATCTATCCATCAAGTAGTGCTGGGTGATTCTAAGGGTAGCGTTTGTTCCTCATACGTGAAATCATTGTCACTTGTTTTTCTCCATACGCAGTACAGAGTATTTTACACTCTTTTCGCCTGGTTATGCAAGGGCAACTGAATATTTACCGAAAGATTTACTGAAACATTATCTGCCATGTGCGACACTTTAGCATGTGCCATTATGTATATGAGCGGCAGCTAGAGCCTGTCCCTATACAATGAAGAGTGATTGGCGGAAGGTTGATCAGTTCAGTCTGTGTTTCATCTTACAGACCTCGGCAAAAGTTCATTTAAGATCAGAAATTGAATTTTTCAAGAGAAATGAGCATTAAAAAACGCGTGCAAGGGCACATTTCATACACAGAAGATATATTTAAGTTGTGACCCTACTGAAGCGAATAGCCCACATGAGTCTGTCGGGCCCCACCTTGTTGAAGTCAAGGCTACCCCTATGGCCGCGGAGGGCTTTTCAGACCCTCTCTATAGCAGAACTTTGGATATTCTGAGTATTCTGCTTAGTATCGATTCTATCTGTCCGTTTTGCCGAGGATTGTAGTCGTAACAAGGAATAAAAGTGTTGCTACATTAGCTTAAGTTAGTTTGGCAAAGTATAGTAGGCTAACAGCGCTATGAGATTTACGTGAGTAGTGTTCGGGTACACTACTAACGTGTGACTCTAGTGGCTGTGACACCTGGAATAACAGACTTCCATTCCCCTCGCCCAAGCGCAGAGACTCACCTGCAGCCCTCCTGCCTGTGGGAAGTAGGAGGCGTCACTGCCGGAGAGGTAGCCGAAGTCTGTGGAGTCATAGCCAGCTGTTAGTAACTGCTGTTATAAACTGCATGTCTCACGCATCTACTCTCTGTCAGATCATGGCTCACAAGCTAGCTGCATCAGACTACTATAATGCTCCACATGTCTCACACTCTCTCACAGTTAGTCCTGATTTCGAAAGCCAGTCACATCGGTGATTACTATGGAGTGCTGTATGTCTCACACGGCTTCTCACTAAGCCCATGTCTCACCACCCAACCACATCAATGATTGCTTTGATGTGCTACACGTCTCACGCACCCTCTCAGTAAGCCCATGTCTCACCAGCCACAGCAGCAATGGAGATGTTCTTGGTCTCGGACTGGTCCATGTCCAGCTGATACGAGAGGCTGAAGTCCTTCTGCGTGGGGGTCGTCAGCAGCGTCAGGAAGCGCTCAGGTACCCTTGGGGGGGGGGGGAGAAGGTAAGAGTCAGTGGCGCTACTACTGTTGACTCCCTTGGGTGGGGTACTACTGCTGACCAGCACTTTCCTGTCTGGTTCCCTAATGCCCATCACTGATGTTCTGGAGCACTTTCCTGCCTGATTCGCCTATACGGGGCACTTCTGCTGCTCTGCAGCACTTCCCTGCCTAGTTCCTGTATGTGGCGGTATTGTTGCCTTCTAACTGTACAGCATCACCATATTTAGCTCTCTAGTAGATGGGCAATGGCCCCTATTACTACAACCCGTCCAGTACACTGAGAATCTTTCGAAGTCTCACCTCAAGAAGTCAATGATGTTGCTCTGCTGGAAGGGGAAGTCCATATCGCCCTGGAATTTAACCTGAGCCTTGAGACCCAGCAGGCTCTTCGGCACATCGATGGTTCTCTGCAGAAAAAAACGGTATTATGATGAGAACTGTAGTCTGTGGGAACAGATAGTATTTTCATACTGAGGAGAGTGACTGGAGACACATAGAATCGTCACGGGAGTCTCGTTTTCGCATCATAGGACGAAGACAAGGATGTCCTCAGATTGTGTACGGTTGGCCACGAGGTACTCACGTGGTATGAGAAAAAAACGTGGACTTCTAAGTGCATCTGTCTCGTTATATGTTAGCATTAGATTCAGGGAAAAACTCGCATTAGATGAATTTGCATATGTCGAACCACTCCTTACATTATATAAATATGCGGTTGCTTTCCGTGACCTACTCTTTACACCACCTCCTTGATGTTAAATCTGGAACATTTTCATAACAATACTGGACTACAGCAGAGCTAAACAACAATGGTTTCTTACGTAAAATGCTTATGAAAGAACACGGCAAGCAAGAAATGAACAACACACCGTATTCTGGTGAATACTCGCTGGTGCGACTGAGGCGAGGTCAAGTGGTGGTTGCGGTGGTATAGGTAGTGGCGGGATACACGCAAAAACACAAGGCTGGGAGTCGGTCGCATTCGGTTCGGTTCGCAACACGTGGTTTGCATACAGCAGAAAACTGCATTCTTCTCGCATTAAAGAGAATGGATGGTTCCATTTGTCCGTTCACCTAAGGACAAATTCGCATATTCCGAACTTGCATACAACAACAACCACTTGTAGTCACTACTCTAGTCATAATGCACTACATGAGCAGGACGACTGTCCTTAAGATACCCAAGACATATCACTAGGAGAATTTAATTTCCAAGTTCTCACGCTGTAGGAGGAGGACACGATGGCTGACAGGTACTCACGCTGTAGGAGGAGGACACGATGGCTGACAGGTAGCTACTCACGTTGTAGGAGGACACGATGGCTGACAGGTACTCACGCTGTAGGAGGAGGACACGATGGCTGACAGGTAGCTACTCACGTTGTAGGAGGAGGACACGTTAGCGACAGGAGTAACGAGATCCGTCACCGCCGTGATGTCGCTCATGGGTGACAGCACCCGCAGGGCAGAGAACGGCTTGCTGCGCCAGTACACCACGGGTCTCTGTAAGAGGCTTTGCTTACTCCCAACGGAAATTTATTGGCATTTATCGGCTCCCTATGATGAAATTTATAAGCATTTATCGGCTGCCCATGGGTAAATTTATAGGCATTTATCGGTTGCCTATGAGTAAATTTATAGGCATTTATCGGCTGCCCATGGTTAAATTTATAGGCATTTATCAGCTGCCTATGGGTACAATTTATAGGAATTTATCGGCTACCTGTAGTGAAGGTTATCCGATAACATCGGATAAGTTACAATGAATTTCCGAATGGGGCAGAGGATTCTCTGGGACAGCAGGCGGTGGGTTGTGAGGTTAAGAAGGCATTAGGGAGGAGGCGATGGAATGTACAGGGAACTTTGGAGAAAATGAAGTTGCATCTCAGGAAGCTTTGGGGAGGCTGGGTGGGCTATAACGTTAACTTTAAGGTAATAGGGGTGTAATGTATGATGGCCTTTGTGTGACATTGTAGCAGCGAAATACTGATAAAGAAGTACGGGCAGGGTTACCCTCCCGAGATGTCAATATTTTAGGACCTTAGTTTCCTACGTAAAATGTATCACTGTGTGATGCGGCAGCGTCGAGCTTAGCTCAGGCCGGCAGGCTTGACTATAGTTAGGAATTCAGGTAGGAGAGTTGTCTTCGCGACTTTGAATCTCGTATCTGGAGTAAAGCCCCATCATTTGTCATTGAGATGGCAAATGATCCTACCCATAAAATGGAGTTTACACCCTCAATAACTGGGATGCTACTACACCTGCCACAGTATTCACAACACCGAAATAAAAGCATTTGCTTTAAACTCAGGATGAGTTAAGCGGGCTAGACATACAGCAGCTTAGTTTGGTTCCGCCTAACCGATCGATGATACTTAACTACATTGAGTAAATATGTACGGTAGTATACAAATTGGGAATTACAATCTATGGTCTTCTTGAACACAGGATCAGAGTACTTCTAATGTCGGAACCTTACCATGCCACCACACCCTGAACTTCTGAGCGAATGTTTAGCCCAAAGAAAGGTGCTATCCAAGATACCAAGACACCTATGGAGAGGACTCAATGAGTTGAACCCCGTTCATAAACTGATGGTACAATTGTATGGTACAGCCCCTTCGTGGCCTGCGTCTATGAATATTATCTTACCTGGCCACGGAAGTCAGGAGACACTTCCTGCTTCACGAGGGTGTTATATATTGTCTTACCTGGCCACGGAAGTCAGGAGACACTTCCTGCTTCACGAGGGTGAAGGGATACGAGACGTTGAAGAGGAAGCTCAGCTTGCCAGGCACGGACAGGGTCGCTTCTGTGTCGAACCCGGCAGTGGCCGTCTTCTCGTCCCACGGCAGCAGGACGCTCATGTACGACTCGGTCTTCATGGTCATCCTGCAACACAGATATGGGTGCGAGTGAGCACACATGGGCGCCTCCGAGTCGTGATTTGGAGCACCCAACCTTGACTGATCCCAGGAGGAACGAGATAGCTAATATGCGATCGTTTAACAGAGCCCTAGGCAACCTCAGAGTTTTGAGTTACAGAGCGTAACCTTCAGTGTCATCTTGAGAAACAGACAAGTATGTCAGAATACATCAGAGCTCTCGGTAGTCAGTGAATTATAAGAGTCAAAGGGGCTTTGTGGCATCGCAACAAGTATTCCGGTTGCAGCCTACAACGATATCGTCAGTTGTACCTCCCGTTTCGCCCGTAGCGGCAGCCTAGAGTGCTGAGCTCGTCACAGTGAGCGTTGCAGGTTTTGTTGCCCATCCAAGCAGACGAACACTTGTGGCTCTTGACGCACTGACTCACCATTTGATAGCTGTGGAGACAATACCATCTTTCCCGAGACGGGGAGGGTAAGGGCACGGGTCGTTGCACAAGAGCCTTCCGTCGATTGCGCCATAGCTCTTGACGATCCGTGGTTGACTGCAGCCGTACACTCCTCTGGGGCCAGTCAGCCTATATCTGCAGCCCGTACTAGTCTGCGTGGCTTCCCAGAACGGGTACAGTCACGTTGACCATACCCTTACTTTTTGCTGGTTAGAAATGAAGTGGTTGCAACAGGAGACCTGAGCACCTAATAATCGTTTATTAAATAACTATCAGCAGCAAGAGAGCTAGTCACGTGTCACAATAAGTAGGTATTGCGTCGTTTGGTACCTACTCACTTGTTGAGGCCGAAGAGTGTGATGTTGGCCATAGTGTGGTGTTGCTGCTGCTGCATTTCCAGAGTGTAGTCGTCGTCCCACATCCAGTTGTTGGGTGCGGTGATCTGAGGCAGAGGAAAGTTAGCCCGTCTAAGGGCACGCTCGATTGGATGCTAAAATTAAGCCTTCGAGTTTTGACTTGCTCGAAACTGCAGGAAGGTGCACTGGTTTAGCCGCGGTGACTTGAGTTTCAGTTGACGGCCCTATATCGGTAACTTGAGACATAAAGAATCCCAATTTTGCTCCGTACAATGGAATTTTAGCCGACTCAGCGTAATCGGGCTGCTTTTAACACCAGACGCACTGATGCAAAGCTGCAAAACCAGAGCTTCGTCTGAAATTTCAGACAAGTTCAGCTTCGAACGATTTCTCTCAGGGCCCAATCGCTTATGCTCCAAGTCATGTTCAATTTTAAACTTGAGCAGTAGACATGACGCACCTCTACTGCTAGTCTACATACTCCCCATAACAAAGTTTCTTACAGCCTCAGAAGCTGACTAACTGTATTAGATTCTGTAGCGACTAAGAAATCTGCTAGGGTAACGAATTCAGGCAGTCAACGACAATCCCACTTACAGAACAGCGGCCGGCACATCCGTCATGCAAATGATCTTCTCTGTCACTACAAATTTAATTGAAAATCAAAATTCTACAGTCAATATATAGATAATACTTTAATGATGTTCGATAACCCTGCCCATGCATTAACAAAAGTCATAAATTTAAGAGTCAATATAATATTAGCTCTATTTACCTCTACAATAGCAGGAATACCGAAGGGTGTGGGCAGGATGCTGATGATGTCGACAGGGCTGAAGTATTTCACCATTCCTTCGGGCATGAAAGGCTTGCGGTCCTTCGTTACCTTCGACTTCAGGAAGTCGATCACTAAGCAAATAAATTATCCTAATCAGAAATGTTATAGAGCTAGCAAATGTAATAAACTACTTTTTAAAAAGAGATCATTCGAAACAACACGCTCTTTACTCTGGAGATCGCAAAGTTATGCAATGTTATGTCGCCTACAAGAACTGGGCATGATCTGTCTCGAGCAAAGACGACTCAGGGGGTGACTAATAGAAATTTTCAGGTATTTGACTGGCTTTAATGACGAACCTACTGCGGGGCATCTTGAAAAAGACCATAATGATCTCCTCCTGCGAAACAACGGCAATAAACTCAAGCATAAAGCCCGAAGAACAACCTTAAGCTAGCAGCTCTTTCAGTATTTCATAGTGAATGTTTGGAATAGACTCCCCTCCGATGTTGTCGGTGCGGAGACAGTCAACGCGTTTAAAAATCTACTTGACAAACATTGGAAAAGACATCCTCTACAACTAAGAACACGTCTTTTACCAGGAGTAACAAACTCTTTAGTTCCGCAGATCAGTGGCTATAAATTCCACTTGCGTGCCTGCATGATCGACTCGTGACTGAAATCTTCCTTTTTTTCCTCTTCTTTTTTCCTCTGTCATCTCTATCCTGCTAAAATAATGGCAATAGCTCACAGAGGGTTGGAGCGTAAGTCCCGGCGGCTCTCTAGGAATGGGCCTGTTGGTCCGTCTACTGCCGCCTATCTAATCTAATATTCACTCTGCATAACACAACCTGGAAATGTTTCAATGATCATCCGAGCTACATTGAACATGGGGTCATACAACATTCTTTTTTTTACTAGCTAATCGCATTAATATCGACCCCTCGTAGTAGATTTAGTCACTAAGAAACAATTGCTTTTGTTATAGTAGTTACTTTCAGCGAACACTATTGCTTTTTTGTGCTAGGTATCTTCAGATAATTACTGCTGTAAGGCAAAAGAGAACTGTACACAGTACCTAAGGTTTATTCGCTTTGGCGTTTCTCATTGGTAACATTATGTGACATTTGCATTGGAATTTCGATAGATTGTATAATTCTCACTCGAACACATTTTGCGTAGTTGGGTCCCATGGACTAAAGAGTGCACTGTAACACTCTAGGAATGACACTAATTGATGTGCACTGTACGGGACCCATGCAGTTAAGGGTCAAATTTATTCCTTTGATGATACAGCTCTTCGTTACAACAATGAGACTGGACCGGAGTGATGCATATCAGGAACAGTAATATGCTGTCTATGATTCCGGTGACACTTCGAATGACTGCGCATTTATTTTTAGACAATTTTTTCATCAAAGTCGAAATTGCACTTATCAGAAACTCGAAAAAGTAGGCACCAGTCTGTTTTTGCCAGTAAAGTGAAAAGTTGCCAAGCATCCATCACATTCAAATTAGTACCTTCACATTTGATATATACAAATGTATTGCTGCACATTCCTTAAAAATTGTTATTACTTTTAACTGCTATTTACACTAATGATATAAATAAAAGTTATTCGAATTATTCGGTAACCATCTTTGTTTATGATGAGCTTCAAAACTTCATTTTTTTCAGAAGATCGAAATCAATCTACCCTCAAAGCTTATCTAGTTCCTAAACGAACTTTTCAATCACCAAATTAAATTTCATTTTAAAAGAATCGAATTCTGAAGAATCAAACGCTCTTTGGGCACTTATCCGAATTTGATTTAGGATATTCGTCTACGTGCTCCTTATAAGTATAGCTCCAGTCAGAACACTCACCCATCTGTGGGGTATGCCTGTCGAAAGGCATGAAGCCCTGGTAGTTGAAGCTGCTGACGTAGACGTAAATTTCATCCTTGCTATTGGTGAGCTCTTGTTCGATGGAGTCCTGGGTAAGCATCGTCAGGTTATGTTGGGTTTAGAAACCAACAGGTTGTGGAATCTTGGCTGATTACGGCCAGGCTAAGGTAATTGAACTACGACTAGAGAACCACTCAGAGAGGTAAATTACATCACTCGAGGCCAGGTAATAGTCAGTGACCTAAAATATTTCACTACGGCCAGGCAATTAATTAAGGGGGCCTTTTAACGGAAAATGGTGTAAATTTTCAATTTTTTGTTTTTTGCTCAAAAAGTGCCCTCAGGTTTGGCGCTATAACGTCCCAAATTTTTAGGGGGCTAGCAGCACTAGAAACCCCCGAAGGGGGGGGGGGGTCCGGAGTAGCATAAAAACTCATCGACTTACGTTCTTTTTAAAATAAAAAAAAAAAATGAAAATCTCATTTTCTGAAAAAACTAAGGCCTAAACTGAAAAAGTTACACGAACAAAATCTGGTTTCTTTTCTACATCTTATGTGCAATTTCAGAAAAATCGGTTCAGAAATAAAAAAAATTTAAATGGCCCCCTTAATTGGGCCAGGCAATCTGACAACAGATCAGAAATATAAATTATATCATTTTAGCTAAGAGAACGGATCAACAAGTTGCAGCATTTCACCTACGGCTAGGCTGCAGATCAGTGACCCAAGTTATTTCACTTACCGCCAGCTCGGTGAATTCCTGATGAATTCGCTTCTGCACGGGGTCCCTGTGGTTCGGCCTTATGGCCGACGCTACTTCGCGGATGTTGCACGTCTCCAACATCGTGAAGGCCTGCAACATGAAGCACGTGAGCGGTATGATATGAGGCGCGTGTATGGCGCACTACGACGGATATGAGGGATACAATATGAAGGACTTATGAGGTGATACATGACAAAGCGTTCATGGTGTCATGCACGAGTGGGTTGCCTTGCTTGGTGATGGAAAACCCTGTTATGATGGGCGCCAGTGCCTACATATATCAGCATCTTTAATGTCGGTGTCGCGCCCAATGCTCAGGTAAGTTTTGACGGTGACGTCACAGCATAATCACAACAGGGTCACTGATTGGAGGTACTACCCCTGGTGTTACGGTGGTATCAGAGGTCTCTCGCGGCGGTGGTAGACGGCGCCTCGTCGCTGTCCGCTCGCATCAAAGCTCATCCAGGCGATCGTCTCCTCCACGTCGATCTGAAGAGAGCACAGCCACGTGAGAAAGGTAATGAGCCATGTGAGACAGGTAATGAGCTACGTGCGACAGATAGCGCGCCACGTGCGACAGATAGCTAGTCACGTGAAAGAGAGGAAAATGACAAAAGTAGCACTTACTACATATATATCATCATCAAATTGAGAGAACACTGGAACCCATGAGAGAAAACAATGCAAAAACGAGACGGCCTTCTTAGAGACTTGCTATAATTGGTTACTTGCTAATCCGCCCTTGTTACTGTAAAAACAAGCTGTTACATTTTCCGTCAGGCGAATCTGATTCTTACTAATGAAGCGAGCACGCATCATTCAAATACCTTATAGTCAGGTAGGCGGGTCTTGGAGCGGAAGTGGACGGAGTCCTGGGCAGACGGCTGGATAGGCTTGATGAGCGGCAACAGTTTACGCGCTACGCTGCTCCTGAGGGGAGAAAGTTAGTAGATTAGATAAGATAGCTGGCAAAGGATGAATAAAAAGGTCCATTCCCAAAGAGGATTGAAGAACTAAACTTTGGCCCTCTGATGGTAAGACCAACTCCTGTATCAGAGATGAACTTTCTGACTGGAAGCCACTGACACCTAGAGCAGAGATCAACTTCCTGACTGTAAGACTGATACCTACAGGAGAGATTAACAGTCTGACTGTGAGACTGACACCTGTAGCAGAGATGGGGAAGCTGAAAGTAAAACTCACGTCTGCTGCATAGTAGGACTGTCAGAGCGGGCCAGAGACATGAAGGTAGACGACACGATGGACTGCATGTGGGAGGATGGATCCCTCCAGGTGTCGGCGGCCAGCCGCTCCAGCACCGTGGCGTTGGGGTGCAGAGACATGAGGGCGATGAAGGCAGCCTCGCGAACCTTGAAGTTCTCGTTGTGAGACTCGGTCAGAGCCAGCAGTTCTTGAAGAGCCTGAGACAGGGTAAAACTCTGAGGTACTCTTCTGAGACATAATGGAACAGTGAATTGTGGTTCTGATACATAGTGGGACGGTGAGGTGTGGTTCTGAGATATGGTAGAGCTGTAAGCAATGGTTCACACACCTAGTGGGACTGAGAGGTGTGGTTCTAAGACTTAGTGGAGTTATAAAATGTGGTTGAGACTTGCACATAATAGTCAGGGGATAAGAAGACCAACGGATATGGCAAACAAACGTTATCATTTCCGTATTAAATCGCGTCGTGTGGAAGGTTTATTGCCGTGTTTACCAGCAATAAAAACAGGGCGAGACATACCTGTATTAAGATGCAAGCATCAGCTCAAAGGTATAAGAATATGAACTGTAGCATCCACTTTACTATGATAGCGTCAAACATATCAATTTCTTCTCCATTGCAAAAATTAATGTTCTGGCCATACGTATTACGTTTATGTAATTATATCAGCAATTAGATGATGGTATTTTATGTAAAGTTGCATTTCTATTTAAGAAAGACTCTAGGTGGCAGAGGCTACGTCATAACTGGATGCCGGATGCTATTTCTGCCACAAACACATAAGTATTGGTCGTTTGAATCAACCCGCAATGTCCATAAATCGTTGACACAGCCTAACAGGTAGTAAAGGGCTGGACCAACGAGCTTGTACAGAAAGAAGTAGCAACAGCTGCAGAGATCGGAAGCTGAAATTCTTTTTCAGGCTGAAGCCTGTAAGTTCGCTGACTGGCTGGCAATGGCTGGGAGCTTGTGATTGGTGGTAAGAGATGTCTGGGAGTCCGTGATTGGTGGTAAGGGACGGCTGGGAGTCTGTCCCCAGTCGGAAATTTATAGGAATTTATCCGATGTTTTCGGATACCTCTCATTATTTTCCCATAGGCAGCTGATAAATGCCTATAAATTCCCATTGGGTGATTGGTGGGAAGGGATGACTGAAGTCTGTGATAGGTGGGAAGGGATGGCTGGAAGTCTGTGATTGGTAGGAAGGCAGCAGCCATCGAAAGGCAATGTGGCTGTATTTTCTCCTTCTATTAAACCTCCCTGTCTGTACTTAGATGCAGGCCAGTATTCCTGGTGCAGCGGCAGCTTCGTACCAATACTTTCCCTCCCGTAGCCACAACCAACAGCCACTTACCTGATCTTTGCCAGGAGATTCAGGGAAGTTGCGAGCCAACGAGTGGATAGCGCCCATCCTCACGTGGATGTCAGGCTTGATCTTGCCGTGGGCGACGTCCCGAAGGTAGGGCAGGGTGCTGTCGAGTCCCAGGGTCCCGAGGGTCTGGGTCCACATCAGCGCCTCCCACACGGTTTGTGCGCCCTGTCCAAGGTGATATTGTTAGTGAGCTAATTCTCCTATTATCTCACTTTGCAAAAGAAAACGTACGGCATCATTTCAAGCTTTGCTGTTCACTTACTTTGTGAATATTGGAATAAATTACAGAAAGTACATCATATATTGCACATCTGAATCTTTAAATAAAACATCTGTAAGCAAGTAACTCCGAGAAGTTCTCTGCCTGCGATGTTCCACGAATTTACTTATATCATTGCACGAAATCCTCCAACATCTAATCAAAGTATAGAGCATAACTAAATGTACAATGTATATCGTACACTGCATTCAGAAATTAACACAATAGTTGTGCGCAAGTAACTTACAGAAATCTTCTGCTTGATGTGCGGCACGTATTTGCTCTCAACGGAAGACTTGTCGCAGATCTTGTCGCCGAGGTACTCCTGCGGGACGGCGTACCGCTTGATGTCCTGCTCCGTGCAGACGCGCTGGGCCAGCATGGCGAAGTTGAGGTTACCCACAATCCCCAACACTTTGCTCGAGCTCACATCCAAAGTCATGACGTAATCCTGGGAGGATTTGAGAATGTATTGTTAGAGGAACGTCTTGTGACGATGTGAAGCGCATATCTAGCGGGAAATCCTGTGATTTGGAAGTGTGTTGTGAGTGAAACGTCAGAAGCTGGTTAGGTTAGTTGAAACATGGCCAGCAGTTTAGGCGTCTGGCTCACCTCCAGCAACAAGATTCAATCCTGTGATGACGAGAAACTCATTACATGCTACACAGCTTGCTCTTGTGGTTGTCATCAAATGATTATTTATTATTACTAATATACAAGACATGTCGTAGGACTGACAAGATGAATGAAGTGTGACGCTATCGCACGATGCTCGAAACTCTTTTAGAATGAAACAATGGAAAAAACTGCGCTCACATAAACATCAGCAGCCCTTTATGAGATATCCTTCACCGTCAGGGATGGGTGATGTAATTAATCATAATAGCACCAACCATCACACATATGTACTTCCATAACAGTATGTACATAACATCACCCAGACTCACTCCGGACTAGGTATTAGGCCCTTAGAACTCGCCATGATAGTGCGAACCAGGAAGCGGAGGGTGTAACGGAAGGACTCAATGGGACTAAAATAAACTTAGCTGTAACCGCTCGTAGTGCAAATGACGTCACATCGACAAGTAGAAGTATTTGAAATTTCCACCAGCCTCCACTGCAAATTTCTATTGATAATTGCTTTTTGCTCAATTATTATATATTGTCTTCATTTATTTATGTGCTTAAGGGATGAAATTTGCAATTTAAGACAATTATTCTAGCAAAATTTATTAAAATACTCATAGGCCGTTCAGCCGTAGCTCTGTCGAGGTGACGTCACTGATGACGTCACTTTTTGATTCTAATTTCTGGTGATTCCTCCCGTTACACTCTTTGCTTCCTGGTGCCAACCATCGTACAGTGTGGGCTAGGTGCCATGGGGTCTTCCGTAACTCACCATAAGGTCACCCACAGACTCGGGGTCGTAGATGCTGTTGACAGCCCCAGCGATCATGCTGGCGATGCGAAGGTCATCGATCTTCTTGTTCTTCGCGTTGTCGACGAAGGCCTGCAACGCCGCGGCCGAACCGGAAGCAATGGACGCGTCCAGGAAACTCTGCCTATGGTGCAGTATAGTGAAGAAGAGTTATGGCGAGGTATTGCAACGTTAAGGTGAGTACGCACTACAGTCTTTTGTTGCCCGTGCGCAGTTTGAATACCATATATGAATGCTGTGTTGGGTTCATGTGCTTAAAAACAGCTTTCTGTTTACAGTTACGGTACTAAAATGTTAGCCGTCAAGTCCGTTGCTGCGCCAAAACGTTGTAACTTAACCTTTCTGCACGGCATCCCGTGCTACTGCACGGCATCCCGTGCTACTGCACGGCATCCCGTGCTACTGCACGGCATCGCGTGCGCCACGTGACTCACCTGCGGACCTTGTCCTGTTTAGACTGGGCGCCATCAGTCTTCTGGTAGAGCTTCTGGACGCTCTCCAGAGACAGGGATCGAATGGCCCGAGCAGCGAGGTTGAGCATCTCAGTCACACGTCCGTCGGTGGTTCCATTGTAGGGCTTCTGGTGGTAGTCATTTTGCTGCAGTTGCAGCTGGGCGATGGTGTCCAGCAGCTGTTCGGTGTCTTGCTGGACCACGGGAATAGGACATTAGTAACTCTGTGGTAACGCATCTAGATGAGTCAGTTTTTAATATTTGAAGCACATTATAAAGACACAGGGGATCTTGTGAAGCAAAGACAGGCATATCGTCTCAGTTTTGAGATAACACGATGTACAGTATGCTTGTTATTACCCGCGAGGAAAGCTAAAACAAAGGTGATAATGTTTTCGTTTAGATTGTATGTATGTCTCCTTGTGTGTCCACCCAAAAGGAGGCAGAAGGAGCAGAGCAATCATCACAATCTTTTTCAGACAGTAAGGTAGGTTGTTGTAAACGTGAAAAATACCAAATTTTGCCCCCCATTCACCCCATCGCTGGTAATGGTCTACGTGACTAGGCGTTCTAGTTATGTCTCCATTCGTAATGCATTTTCCTAGGCTAACGCCCTAGGCAATCGTATAGTTGTGCTATTAAATCTACTACCAATCTATTTTTACTGCACCGTTTTGCTGGTTATCAATATTGGGGTCGGCAACTGCTACTATCCAAACAACAAAAGTAGCTCATACAGGGCGGGAGCATGAGATTTGGCTGCTCTCTTTCAATGGTCCTGTGGCTCCTTTTACAGTCTACTACTAATCTAATATATTCACAAAAGACGGCGTTCTACTTAGTCTGTGTTTCTCACTACAGATTTTTCTAATCTCAGGACTCGCTCTCTGACGATATTTTTCTCGTGTTTGCTATTTTGGGAATCTCTGTGCGAGGAGTTCGATTGCATTGGGACGCTAGAAGCTAGAATGTTTTTTTTTTTTTTTTGGCACTCACCAGGCACCTACCAGGCACCCGTCGGGTACCCATCGAGTACCTACCAGGCACCTATATGGCAGAGCTTTAGGTACTTACCTCCAACTTATCATCGTCAACGGGATCGTGACCAAGCACAGCGTATTCGGGATACACGGCAGACAGCGGCCCCTGTGAACAACAGCAACAGATTACTAGATCATCTTAGCTACGTGCTGATCCGGCCCCACTGCGATAGCCCCACCGTACTGACTCCCAATGTTCTGGCCTCACTGGTAAGCCCCACAGCGAGAAACGCAAATTTTAAGCTTATACCTTACTGTTGCAGCCCATCAGTGGTAATCCAAATGTTCTGGTCTCTGTATAGCCCATCAGTGGTGATCTAAATGTTCAGGCTACAGTGTTACAGCCCCTCAGTGGCTTTCCAAATATTCTGGTCTCAGTGTTGTGACCCTTCACTGCTAGTTCCACACTGCAGATAAAAGATTGCTAGCCCTATACCTTTGGCCTCTTACTTCCAGCTCGACGTCACTTGGCCCGCTGCACAACAGGCTTCCCACAGCTACTCTCATACCACAGGCCCCTCACTGTTGGCCTCACACAAGACCCACCTTGTCGGTGTAGTTGACCCAGTCCACCTGGGTGTCCTGCCTGGCGTGGGCTGGGGACGTGAGCTGATACTTCCATGTTTTCACTTCCTTGGTGTCCTCAAGGGGAGCTGGCCGCGCCGCCGCCGACAGAGACTGCTTGTTGACGCTCAGAAGTGTCAGTGTCTGCGGGGAACGTCCATTAGTGTCGTCAGCGTTTNTGAGCTGATACTTCCATGTCTTCACTTCCTTGGTGTCCTCAAGGGGAGCTGGCCGCGCCGCCGCCGACAGAGACTGCTTGTTGACGCTCAGAAGTGTCAGTGTCTGCGGGGAACGTCCATTAGTGTCGTCAACGCTTGCGCTACCTAGTGGCCACTTATGCACAGTCGCTATGGTTGTAACTAGAGGTGCAGTTACTGATATCTAATTTATAGCCATCCTCTAATTAAGTTTTATATGTATGAATCAATAGATATGTTAATTAACTTATATTTGGGTATCACGAATCCAACCCGGTGGGGATGAGTTAAAATAACCGTCGAACTTTGCAGAAAGAACCAATCCAGCAGCTTGGATCGCCAAGAAAAATATCTCTTTGACTTAATGATTATCTTTTACGTTTGCGCGGAAAAATCTTTTCAAGTCTTTTATTGCAGCTACTTTCTTCCATCCGTCATCTTCACTCTATTTCATCTAATCTACATATTTACTAAAATTTCGTTCGAAACTCTGTTTTTTTTTATATGTGCATCTCTCTCCGGCCCAATTTATTCAAAATAGATGCGGCTTGAATTTCAGATTTTCTCTTCTTTTCTGTGTTTTTATAGTTTCCATTCAAGAGTCAATATGCAGTGCTAGATAATCTTCAAAACTCGTTAAAAGTGTAAAATAATTTCTTGCTTTGAGGCCCAGATGTAGTTAGTTTCCGAAATTAGAAGATAGCGGGGAGGGTACTGCAGGTATTACAGAAGCTATGATGACCTATAGACCACACCGTACTTGACTGCCCACCTATAATCTCAAGTTGTCCTGACGACAAATTGATAAAACTTCGATACAATCTTTTTTCAGTTAATTTGGCGACCTCAAACAAAATGTAAACTGTTTGTGGCAATGTAAGAAATGTCTATCAGTGAGAAACACATCCCATAGCTCTACATCAACGGTGGACGATGATCACAAAAAGTTAGGCCACCAAAATGACCTAAAATAAATAATGGAATTTACTATTGGCCAGTGCTTGTGTATGCGCGCTTCTTTCTAATAGATTTATTCCTTCCGTCTCCGAGGATGTTTTTTATTATTTATTTTATTCAAGGTTGGTTTGTTGACAGGAAACGATGTTACCAAAGTTCTACCAATTTGCCGATAGACAAGATTGGGAGCTTCTACTTGTTAGCTTCAAAGAAGATAAGTTGGCATTTGCAACGCATCATAAATTGAAAAACTAAAGCCATAAGCATGTACAAGAAGTAAATACATGAACACTTTCTACACTTCTTTTTCTACTCTTAGGTACACGTACACTACAGTGGTGTCGATATTTTGGCATCTCTTTTCAAGCAGATACTCGTGAAAAATATAGTTCTCTCTTCAATTTACTTTAAAAGAAGCTCGTAAAAAGTTGAGTTTTAAGGGTTGAAACGAGCCTCGATACAATAATCTCCTATAAGGCTAGAAATACATATTTTGCCGTACCTTGACTTCATTCGAGAAAGGTTGGATGCATTATCAAGGCCTTTATAATATTTTCACAAAATTTATCGCACTATGAGTCAAATTTACTTCTTCCGACAATTTCTCGCAACTAGGAAAGGAGGATGGCTAGGTTTCACTACCATGGAACTTACATTTAATATCTGAATCGGAGATCAATCAAACTATTACTATAAAGGCCACAATGCACACTGACGGCAGAATCAGACTACATGAGTAAACAAGGCAGAGATGTCAATGCAAATTCTTTGCCATAATTTTAATGAATGGGTTAGGTGATGATAACCGAAAGCTAGACAAAGGGCTGCTTGATATGGATTGCAATCCCACTATTTTCTTGCTCATCCTCTAAAATGCTCACCTGGTTAGTATGGGTCACAAGCCTGCCGGTATCCTGCCCAAAAGGCCTGATGAACTGCGTACCAATCTGCCGGGCGCCCTTGATGTCGTAGAAGCCGTCACCTCGGTCGTACAGGAGATACTCCGACACGGCGCTGCGGGTCTGCACCTCCTGGAACTGGCTCTTGTATACGTCGCTGAAGTTGCCGTACGACGTCTTCTGCATGGAGACCGCGCTGGAGCACGAGTCGTAGTCGACGGCGCGGTGCAGTCTGTTGAAGAGGGAGGAATGTGAGGAACTTGGTCAATAGAAAAGACGCTAGGGGCTGTAGCAAAAGAAGAGCTGCGAGACGTTGTGCCAGCAGGAAGGTTGTGAGGGACTGTGACCGCAGGAAAGACTCTGGAGGTTGTGACAACATGACTGGTATGAGGGCTGTGGGAACACCAAGGAGCTTCTATAGAGAGGAGGGAGCCAGGAGCCTCGCTCGTGAAGCTCAATATTCTCTTATGGGTGTCAGCCAGTCGCGTATGCACCAATCGCATATCAGTAAAGACTCCTTTATGGCTGCAGCCATTCGCGTATGCACCAATCACGTATCAGTAACTTGGTTTGTCTACTGCTCTCCCGTGAAATTCACTGCTCCGCCATTTCCACCAATGAGATTCATGAATGCGTTTCACAGCTGGTTGACTCGCTGACGAATCTATGAATGGGCCGCAGCCCGCAGGGCTTCCTCCTCATCTAGTGAAGCTCCTTGGGGAACACGGACGGGGCATTATGCCTACAGGGAGGGTGTGAGAGCCTTTATCACTTAGAGGAAGCCGAGGACGTGTATCAACAACAAGAACGTGAACGGCTGTGGCGGCAAGACCGACGGCTACTGCTTTGTCAGCAAGAAGGGCACGAAGGGCTATGTCTACAGGGCACACGTGAGTAGCTGTGTCAATAATAGGATTGAGAAAGGAGACGTGGAAATTTTTCCTGTTGAGAAAACCCGTCCTGGTAAGTAGGTAGGTCCGTATCGAGCTGGCGAAAGTCCAACTACTGTTATCTAGTGGGTATGGGATCCAGCTGAAATTCTATTCAACCGAGTTTGTGACCGGCTGGATTGTGTATACGACATACAGTACCTGTAGTATTTGCTAGGGTCGTTGGGTAGCACCGAAGAGGAAGCAGTTGGCCAGTCACCGTCGTTGTAGTCCCGTACCATGGAGTAGCTGCAACATACGAGGGTCTCACATTAGCCTAAACTTGCGCCTCGAGGTGTTACTGCGATGAAGAAACTACAAAATGATGACTTGCGTGAACCTGCATTTTCTTCCCTTACTGCACGTTGCAGTGGCTTATCTATGTGTCCCTCACCTTATTGCAGTGGCTGAAAATTGCATTGGACTACTTCTTATTTCATGCTCTAATGGTCTGTCTGTAGCTCCCTTACATCAGGTTTCAATGGTCTGCCTACAGCTCTCTTTCTACAACTTTGAATCG
Source organism: Parhyale hawaiensis (assembly GCA_001587735.2). Lineage (NCBI taxonomy): Eukaryota > Metazoa > Arthropoda > Malacostraca > Amphipoda > Hyalidae > Parhyale > Parhyale hawaiensis. The sequence continues at coordinate 6,383,391 of LQNS02278089.1, read as the reverse complement.
TGTATCAATACCTCCCTCATTTCAAGCTGGATTAGTCTGCCTCCATCTCCCTCACCTCACGTTGCAGCGGCCAGCGAAGGTTTCCTCAGTGACGTAGTAGGAGACCCCATCCTGTTCAGCAGCAGAGTCAGACAGCTGGTGCAGAGCGTTACTGCGCAGGTCGGCGTGACTCCTCTGGCCGAGGTACGGCGGGATCCTCAGCATGAACAGCACTGCCTTCTTGATGTTAATCTGCCATGTTTCTTCGTCCTTAGGGGCTTGAATGACCACCTGGTGGTGCAAACAGATATATTAAGGTTAACGGTCGCCATCCAAGGCTACCGAACAAACGAGAGAGAGCAGAGGGCTGAGGCCCCAGCCATATTTTGTAGTTATTGGCCCACATAGGAAACAAGCTGAGGACCTATAACGAGCAAAGCATCGAGGTAACATCCATGACGTATCTTACATTCACATCGTATTAGGCACGCTGTAGTACGCTAGGTATGGCATGGACTCTTTACCCCTCTTTTTTTCTCTTTTTTCCTGCCCTCTATATCCTACTAACATAATGGCAATAGCTCATAGAGTGCCGGGGCGCATGTTCTGGTGTCTCTTTGGGAATGGGCCTATTGGTTCGTCTACTGCCGCCTATCTAATCTAATCTAATATTCCAACTACACTTCATTCGTGTGGGGTCTAAGCGGAGAGCTAATACCCGGACAAAAGGAGACTGAGGGATCGTCAGTGTACAACAAGATTGGCAACTGTTGTGAATGAATAATACTACGCCAGATATCACTGCAGAGCAACCAGCCTACGCTCACCATCCATGAACAAATTTTACTGCCAATCGCTCCCGCATTAACACCACACCAACAATCGTGCTCTGAAACTCATCACCTATTTCCACTTCACAAGAACAATTGTGTGCTGCAAGTCTCTATTGAATTAACATCACACGGAGGACCTCACTGGAACTCACCCCAGTATCCCTGGACAAGAAAGCCGTAAGTTTGCCATTCAGCGGATTGTACGGATGGCTCTGCGCATCGTCCTGCTGTGGAGGGTCGTCAGCAGGGTACTCTTGATGGACGAAGGTTTGCACCTTTGCATCTGAGAACTGCGGGGACACGCAACAGTTATTGGATCGGGCACTGGGAGTACATGCAGCAGTTACAAGTTAAAATACAATAAAAAATAACTTAAATTTAACGCAGATCAGACCCTGTGTATTCATTATACTTAGCACTCTACAACTCTACATTCAACTACGTCCACTTTCTATCACCTTCAGTAATATTCTGTTATCAAACCTCTCGATGTTGTGACAACGCTTATGTTGTGGACAGATAAATGGTTAACGTTAGACTCCCGCATTCAAAACATACCTAAATCTATAAATAGCGAGCTAATATTTCTCACAGAATTAAAAGTATATTGGTTTAAAAACCTGTTTCTCCTCCAATCGCTTTTTCTTTTTTTTTCTACGACCATAGTTTAATGTGAAAAAAGACTCAGAATAATTTATATCAGCTATACAAAAAGCTCAGAACTTTGCCGAGAAAGCCGTGCTTAGTGGAATATTTACCAAGCCTGATCATGTCAGTTCATTCCTAAAAAAATAATAATTACAAATTGGTTCAAAATTCTCAGTTATCGTTATGATGCCCAATACGTTTTTCGTTCAATGCATGATGATCTTGGAACCCTCAATAGTGAGATCAGCAAACAATCTCTTCGAAAAGACCATCTCTTGGGGTGCTTCACCCATGCTAGAGCTGATAAGCACACAGTTACTGTTTTTTGAGCTCATCGATCTTAGGAATGGTCTTCCCACTCTAATGCATAATGCGACTGAATTTAATTAGTTCACCAAAACGGTGCCGTTTTTTCAGATGTCCCAACAATTTAATCGTGTTAAAAATTTGCTCGGCAAACGCGACAAACCATCCCCCACCCTCGATGGAAAGTTTAAATGGTCTGTATCGTTTAAGTTGCTCATTTAACTTTCTTCCACACTGCGAAGATTTGCAAATGTATCCCTCGCATATATGCTATAGCAATTATATATTTTTCTCACCCTAAGTTTAATTAGAAATGCACACCGTCTTTCTAATTTTCTGTTTTGATTAGAAAATTTCCTCGCTTATCTAGAATAAAGAAAAAAACACTGATAACGAGCGTTTCACTATACGGAGAAAGTGCTGCTTGTATAACATCTTTACTAAAATATGCGCACTGGCTGTCCATTAGTGTAAATCTCTAGGCCAACAAGCGATTTTCACTACATGCATGTTAGCCTTAAGATCCAATACCTCAGGGTGCTGTACTCTGGATATGTTGGGTACAAGATCTACATGAGATGATAAATTATGCTTCTTTCCTTTTTTTTTCTTTGCGCCGGAGAGACGCTCATGAATTACAGGATTTGCGTAATTAGATAAATTAGAATGGTTTAATTTCGTATCTCACTGCCATAGTCTAACTTTACTAAGAATTTTTTTCATTTTTTAGCCATTTCTGTTGCACCCACCTCCACTTCAGCCGACTGGTCCTCCTTCCTGGTGACCGTGACCTTCATTTTGAGGTGGGATCCCGCGGCCGCCTGCTGGGGGTTCAGGANCTCACCGCCATAGTCTAACTTTACTAAGAATTTTTTTCATTTTTTAGCCATTTCTGTTGCACCCACCTCCACTTCAGCCGACTGGTCCTCCTTCCTGGTGACCGTGACCTTCATTTTGAGGTGGGAGCCCGCGGCCGCCTGCTGGGGGTTCAGGACGCCAGCCTTGATGGAGCTCCTGTACTGGTAGACCTCCACCTGCTGGGGTGCGGTCGCACCTAAGGCTCCCAGCCCTGCTCACACAACCGTAATGTCATGAGCTAGTTATACTCCCTTCTGTTGAATGTGTGCGACTGTGCGTATGTCAGTACCGTAATCTTAGAAAATAACGAGAAAAATAGTGCAATTTAATACAGTGTAATTCATTATCAAAACTTTGACGCCCAAAAGGACTATGCGGTCCCATTTCAATCGATGCTATTGCTACAAAAACTAACCGTTGTTTCGGGCGTTAAAGGGTCAAGTTATTTCTTCCCGAAGCCTTGCTTTTACGGCTTCAGTATAATACTGACTGGAAATTTTTGCATAAGTACCAAGCACAGGCGCATAGCTCCCGGAACAAGCACATTGGCTAGTTAGAAGTCTCAAACCGTCTAAGCCGTTAGGGGCGACACAAGGTCCCCTTATGGGCGGGACTACTTCTAATGCGAGGCGACAAGTCCCTCTAATGAGGCGAAGCAGTTAGCTCTGCTAGTGCAGCAGGACCAAAGCCTATAATGCGGTGGGATGAGCACACCTAATGTGGTGGGATGAGCAGACCTAATGCGATGGGATGAGCACACCTAATGCGATGGGATGAGCACACCTAATACGGTGGGATGAGCAGACCTAATGTGGTGGGATGAGCAGACCTAATGTGGTGGGATGAGCAGACCTAATGCGATGGGATGAGCACACCTAATGCGATGGGATGAGCACACCTAATACGGTGGGATGAGCAGACCTAATGTGGTGGGATGAGCAGACCTAATACGGTGGGATGAGCAGACCTAATGTGGTGGGATGAGCACACCTAATGCGTTGGGAAGGCTCGTCTGTTGCGAGGGCAAATTTCTCATGAAGGCGCACAAGTTCTTATATGACAGTAGGTTAGATTCATCTGATGCAGTGGGACCAGTCCCTCTCATGAGGTTGAACAAGCTTTCTAATTCGGCGGTAGAAATCCCCCTAACGCGGAAACCGAACATTTCTGTGACCGAGAAGCAAATCCTTCCAATTCGAAGAGAATGTCGGGAATAGCAAGAGTAAAACAAACTACTCTGCACGGTACACATGCACTTCAGAGTTAAGACTGGTACACCAGGTGCTACACAGGACTGGTACTACTGGTATTATTCTCCTAACCAGGAGGTCATCACGGCAGCACATCGTAGGCTCCGACTATTCATTTTCCAAGCATCGGAAGCCCTTGGAAATGTCAACTGTCAATTATTTATTAATAGAGGGAGAATTGATCTTGCTTATATATAATTTCAGACGTGAAACCATTAGGAAAAAATGCATAAGGTTAATCTTTCGCATTTGGGCCTAATCATAACCATCGAGTAGCAGCTTGTAATGCTTCTATGAGTTGGATACGCTGTATGGATCAGGGAGGGTCCAAGATTTTGAGAAAATTTTTATGATTAAGGAATTTGTGACCTGATCCACACAGACCTGCGTATATATTTACTTACAGCGAAAAAAAAAAAGAAATACATTGTTTTTTTTTATTAAAGTACATGATGAAATCAGCCTTTGTTCATAAGCAGTAAGAAACATTATTTGTTTGTTGAATTACGCTCTCTGCTGCGATTTTTCTTTAGAATGTATCTAAGTCATTGGAATAAGTACATTTTCAGAAAGCTTCTAAAGGTGGAGGTCATTGTAGGTTTGGTACTGCTGAAAGGGTGTTTGTAGATTTGGTACTGTTGAAAGAGGTAATCTTCTGGAAAATGTTACGGAAACATGAAATTAAGCTAAGCTCAAAGGCCTTTTTTCAGAGCTTGAAACAGAAGCAATGGTTTTGCCTGTTTGAATCGAGGTAGAAACAATCGAATTACGTTGAAACGGTGAAAAAAAAAATTACAGAGCACTATCAAGTATTCAAGTCTCAAAGGTAATCTATAAACTGTATATTCCTGAAAATCGATTCAACGAGTAGAAGCCAGCGCACCTGTCTTTAGTCCCGGACAAGTCAAATGTATCGGGCATTATTTCGCTGTTGGAAATATTACCCTCTAGAGGCGGATTCACTCCCTGCTCTTTTGTTCCCCGCACAAACGCAATGCACTCGCAACGTTTGGCTGTGAGGTAAGTACATCTGAGGGTAGAGTAGAGCATTGTTTTATGAAGACCATTCAATTACCAAGCGGTTCGAACTCTATGTTGCTCTGCTGTGCTCGGCTGGAGCGTTAAATACTCAATTCTAAATGTCTGCTGTTTTCTTGCATCTCCCTTCCAGCAGCCCTCACTCCGTTGCATCTTTGGGAGGGACCCCTCGGCAGCGTCTCTGTCTTCCTCCTTACCTATCCGTCGACTTTCTCGCTCACTTCCCCCCCCCCCTCGTTCCAGAATTTTCACATGATGGGGACCATAGTTAGGCGTAGACCCACGACAGCAATGCTTGATTTAACAGTTTATAGAACAGTCCCAAACTTTTTGTCATATCACAGTTTATAAGCAGTACTTAAAATATGAGTAAAGACACTACTACTTTTATAAGCGGTGGATATTTCCCAATTTTGAGCTCGCAAAATTATTTGCTAAAAAATCAATGTTTTTAGTGAATACCATGAATGAATTCACATTCGTCTCTTTAATAAAAATTGGAGTAAAGCAGAACCCAGAAAGCCGAGCCCGTTCCTGCCATTGTAATGACACCGACGGAATATTCTGACCCGTAACGGACTATGACAGCGTCAAAAGACGCGGTTTCAGACGGCCCCTAAGATAACCAAACTGTTCACGTACCGCAGAGGGCGAAGAGAAACAGAAGTCGTAGCATGTTGAGAGAAGATACGTCGGCAACCAATGTCCTTCAGCGACGGCCAGCACAAGACTGGTGACTAGACGAGGGTAGGAGCGTCATTTATATACTGCGGGAGGTGAGCAGTGCTACAGATGCGGTGCAGACGGTGCTACGGGTGTCCAGGTGCGGATCTTGCCCTCTTCTTCCCTCACTAATGCCCTCATGGATCATTAAACGCTGAGGCCTAAAAGCAGAGCGAGGATGAAGTTGGTGAATAACTTACATCAGAAAAGAGCCTGGGAAATTCATGAAAATGGAGGAAAATTGCGAAAATTGATGAAGGGGGAGGGCAGGGGTGGGAGGGATGAGGGCAGTGCCAGCTGTGCGGCCGCAGACAGTGCGTGCATTGGGACTGTAACCTAATCCCTCAGTCTCATCTTACTGACCTCTGGGCACCTCGGCAGATCTTAGTAATGGCTCCATTGTGAGACATGTCTAGCGGGATGCCAGGTGGGAGACACGTCTAGAGTGAGGTCAGGTGTGAGATACTTCTAGCGTGAGTTTAGGTGTGGGACATGTCTAGCGTGAGTTTAGGTGTGGTAGATGTCTAGCGTGAGTTTAGGTGTGAGACATGTCTAGCGTGAGTTTAGGTGTGGGACATGTCTAGCGTGAGTTCAGGTGTGGGACATGTCTAGCGTGAGTTTAGGTGTGGAACATGTCTAGCGTGAGTTTAGGTGTGGGACATGTCTAGCGTGAGTTTAGGTGTGGGACATGTCTAGCGTGAGTTTAGGTGTGGGACATGTCTAGCGTGAGTTTAGGTGTGGGACGTGTCTAGCGTGAGTTTAGGTGTGAGACGTGTCTAGCGTGAGTTTAGGTGTGAGATATGTCTAGCGTGAGTTTAGGTGTGAGACGTGTCCCGCCAGAGGCCGGTTGGCACACGAGTCGAGACTCTAAATGCGAGCAACAGTAACTGCTCCTCAAGGCGCCCGTGCATCCTGCGCAACGTCGCTTCCACCATCTCTATTGTGTAGTATCTCGTCGTCGAAAATGATGACGCAGAATACGCGGCTACAACAGCTTCGTATGAAATTAATCTTATAACTTCTTAATTTACAAACTTTAAATTTCATTCCAATTCCTTCTCTAGTCATTAACTTCAGAACCGATGTAGGTGCAAAAAAATCACAAATCTTCGCTTCTTTGTTTTGCTAGATTTAACTTTAATAGTAAATCGATCCTATATATGGTTCGTAATTGGAAATCTGAGAATTTCTCAAGGAAAATTTCAGATACTTCATCTCTACGAGAAAAACATTTTTATCTACAGAATTATATTTCCTACGTTTCCGTAGTTTGACCATTGAGAGGAGACACGTATTGTTAAAGTTATTCTTCTACTCTGATGTACTCCCAACTTCATCCGTTCCTCCATTCCTATGTATATTGGTATCAGTATAGACTGAACTGAAATTTCTATCCATCCATAGAATGCAGCACTAAACAGAAGGAGGTCCTGTGTCATATTTACCTCCGCCAAGGAGGTTGTGTTTTCGTCGGGTTCGTTTGTCTGTCTGTTATACTCTTTGTCAAAATAATAACTCAAAAATTAGGACGAATTTTTACGAAATTTACATTGATTTATAAGTATGTTAGGAGGAACAGATGATGAATTACTGTTGGTGAAGATCGGTCTATCTGTTTGTCTGTATATTTGTCTACCTCATTTTTATCAATGCCACAACTCTAAAAGTTATCAACAGATTTCCATGAAATTTACATGAATTGTAAGACATATTATGAATAGAAATTGATCAAATTTTTGTGATGATCTGTTGGCTCGTTCGTTAATTTGTCTCTGTTTTCAATTTTATGCTTGTTGGCACAATAACTCAATAAATATAGAATAGATATTTATGAAATTCAGAGGAGTTGTTGGTAATGTTAAAACACATAAACGATTAAATTTTTGTGATAAATGATTGGTCTGTTTCTGAGTTTGATTATTTTTTGTCAGAATGCTTGATACAAAGAAAATCATGGTCTAAGAACCAGTGTGAATTTTCGTAAGCGTTGCCTTTGGCGAAGGTATGCGCTCTCAGAGTGCTCTAGTTGAAAATTTTGCGTCATGAAATCGAAGCAAGTAGTTGATTGGACTTGTGGGAAAATCCTCTTTCAGAAGTTGCAATATGTTCCTTACATTCATCATCAGCCTCTAATTCCTAACAAATAGTCGAGTAGTCATGTCCAAACTTTTGCCTAACCTTCAAGTTGGATATGTATGCAATTTTTTGTGCTCAAAATAGTACTATTGGGTGTCTACTTTAAGAATTTGACGATTGCCACCTTGGCACCTTTGGGCAATAATATTTTTTTATTGACGTCATAAGCCACGCCCACCTTTTCCCATACATCTTTATGGTGACTTATCTAGCTTTTGGAAGAAACATATCATGTTTGTATCAAATTAAAGCTTGTGGTAAGTAGAATGTAAATATAAAGGTTAAAAGAGGTAAAGCACAAGTAGAGGTCACTTATAGGTCATTTTAAGTTATCCAACGTCAAATGATGTCGTTAATTTAACTGAGCTTTGAATTAAACGTGAAGCACGTCATGTTTTGACTCAAATCGAATCCTTTCATTGTATGAAATAAAACTATATTGTTTTTGGTAGTTTGCTACAACATAAATCACTTTAGCAAGGTCGAAGTCATACATATGTAAACGTATTACCTGCTGGTTTCGGTATAAAATGATATTCAGAATACGGATAGAGCCACGTACAATATGATTTTTAAAGCTAATTTACACATCGATCGAGACAATTATCCCACACATTAAAATATATTCAATATTTTGCAACAAGCCATTCTGTTTTCTTGTCTCCACTACTTTTGTCCTCTGATTCCACTTTTTTCGAGGCCCATCCAATTCTTCATCCTCATCAGTCTCCACGGCATATTTGCACAGTATTCTTTCACTTCACAGCTGCAGTATGAAGTAAGTTCATGATGTGTTATAGCTGACCGGCAGTACAATTAGCCCTGGAACACGGCGGCACTGACTTGCATCCACAAGCAACGAGTTTTGATAATTCATTGGCAACCTTCACTACGCCACGAACAGAGATTTGCTCTACTTTTTTCGATCCAAAACGGAAATGTTTATCGTAGGAGGTTCATTCTGATCGGATGCTCTTCAGAAGAGCTCTTGGAGACGAGCAGTCGTCGCGCATGAGTGAAATGCTCTGTTGCTGGCTTGTCATTATTATTATTATTAAAACTCTACGCCCGGGCCGCCACGGACAGGTAGTACAACCCAAATGAAGCAATTTGCAACACCGGGAAGCCCGGAACGCTGCTAAAGAAAATCCATCAAAAAGCCATTAACTGCTAACTTAAATGCCTGCAGGCCAACACGACCGAAAAGCCAATGCCGGCAATGAATACCAAACCCCAACAGACCAGGACACAAAGCACCGACTGAACTGACGAGTTCTACATCTAACAGTCTCTAAAGTGAAAGTGTGCGCGTCAACCGCAGCACGTGTAATCCTCCTTGAGACCTTGAGGGCTGGGACAGATGAATACAACCAATGTCTTTCATTGTTGTAAACCTTATAAAACATGAAGAGTTCAGCAACCTCTCTCCTATGGGACAGATTCACCAGATCATTTTCGACGCGCAGTCTGCTGGCTGAACTAACAAGTCGGTCCAGCAGACGCAAATGACTGTCAGCAGCTGAAGCCTAAACCGGTGGGCAATACTCCAACGCAGACAGCAAGAAAACATAAAAGCATCTGCGGTTAACCTCCCTGTCACCAAACACAGAATTCACCTTACGCAGGAGCCCAATCTTACTGGAAGCACGTGACACCAGTCGCCTAGGTGGCACACGTAAAATTCTTAAAAGAGTCACCCTATGCTACAACTTTCAGCAAAAAAATTGCATATATACCCAACTTGACGGTTCCGCTATGTTTCTCCTTGACTAAAAAAAAAACTTATTGTACAAGTAATACAAAGAATTACACCTATCCATCGCATTCAACACAAACTTATAAAGAAACTACTGTATCCAGAATGCGAACCGATGCTACGTTCCTTCATATAAAAAGTTAGTAGTAACGGAAAACTGAAACATTTATTGTCTGTAGCGTCCAAAGCATCATTGCCTCCACCCAAGATGTTAAGTTTTGTCGCGTTTCTCTCTTTGTCTGTCACAAAAATTATACGGTACCTCCGCAAAGGAGGTTATGTTTTCGTTGGGTTTGTTTCTCTGGCTGTCTTCCTGTCTGTCATCAAGATCACTCAAAAAGTTATGGACAAATTTTGACGAAATTTACTGGGATTGTTAGGTATGTTAAGAGGAACAGATGATTAACTTTTGGTGCAGATCAGTTCATCCGAATGTCTGCCTCATTTTCTCAATCATATAACTCAAAAACTTACTGACGGATTTTAATTAAATTTACATGATCTGTTTGATATAATATGAAGAGTAAATGAACAAATTTTTGTAACAATCTGTTTATTTGTTCGTCCGTTTGTCACTGTTTTTAATTTTATGCTTGTTAGCACAATAACTCAATAAATAATGAATGAATCTTTATAAAATTTATGGGAGTTGCTAGTAATGTTAAAAGATATAAATGATCAATTTTGGTGCAGATTGGTTTGTTCGTTTGATTTATGTATGTCATAATGTTTGTTAGCAGCATAACTCAATAAGTTCTGAACAGATCTTCAAAAATATTACTGAAGCTGCTAATACTGTTGAAGGGCACAAATGATTATATTTTGGTGTTGATACAAAGAAAATCATAGTCTCGGAACCAATTTTATTTTTTCGTAACCGTTGCCTTGCTGGACGGAGGTTTGAGCTCTCAAAGTGCTCTATTTCAAAAATTTATGGAAGGATCTTCACAAAATTTTCAGGATTGTCTAGCAGTTACAGATAATTTACTTCCGGTAAAAATTCGTTCATCTGTTTGTTTGTTCGTCTGCCTTTTTTTTTCTTAGTTCTTTGACTTAATAAGTAATGGAAGGATTTCCATGAAATTTACATGATTTGTTGGGTATAGTACTAAGAGTGAATGACCGAAATTTTTGTGATGATCTGTTTGATTGTTATCACCTGGGAGCGAAACAAAGAGCGGTGATAATGTTTTCGTTTGCATATATGTCTGTCTGTCCGCCCAATATGTGGTCGAAGGAGTTGAGCAACGTTCATTATTTTTTCCAGTGAGTCTGATGGGTTGCAGTAGATGTAACCCATGCCTGGGTCACATCACCCACAACAGCAGCGGGCCGTTTGTGCCTGACTCATGTGCTCGAGGTGCCGAGTTCGAGCGACAAGCCTGTCATGGGATCTTTGTCGCGTCCGGCGCTCTGAGTCGGCAATTGTTTGGTATGCGGAAACTAGGTGAGGGCACCTGCCTGACCAGGAATGGGAGGGTGGGGGCTCGGGTCGTTGAACCTTCCGTTTTGACGTCATAGTTCTTAGCGACCCGTGGTCGGCTGCAGCTCTACTTACTCCTCTGCGGCCAATTGGCCTATATCTGCAGCACGAACTAGTGCATATGGGTTTCCCAGGGGAGGGTACAGTCTCAGTTGACATTACCTTTAATAGGATTAGCTGGCCATAAAAAATTACGGCGATGAAATTTACTCCCACCGCATGTGATGGTCTTACACCACGAGGCGTTGTACTGTAGTTTGCTTTCGCGTGTTATTTGATGTTTGTTAGCACAATAACTCAGAAATTATGGATAGATTTTAATTAACTTTATAGGACTTGTTAGATATGCTGAAAAATATAAATAGATTAATTTTGGGGATAATAGAGTGGTTTGTTTGTACATTTGACTTAGGTTTGTCATAATGTTTGCTAGTAGCATGACTCAACTAGGGAGCACACTACCGCCAAGCCAGGCAATGGTAAAAAAAAATTAAAGTGGTTCTGAAACCATGACTACGTCCGCCAAGGAGGCCATGTTTTCGTCGGGTTTGTCTGTCTGTCTGTCAGCTACCCGTACTTGAGACTTATGAGAGCGTGCGCTTATAGAGAATCTTAGTGGCCCATGACGCAGTTAAACACCTGTAGAAATTTTTTCAATAAAGCACCCAGTTTATACTATCCTTAAAGGATCAACGTTAAAGAATGTCGCTCTCATTCCGTCTATCGAATTTCTACCCATATTGAAGCTGAGAAAACAAAATATTTCTTTGGGGAAGGAATCTAAATTTTGTGTCTTTTTATAACTGAAAGCAAGAATGATGAGACCCTACAAGGTTAACGCACGCGGAGCTCCCAAGCTGCAGAGCACCATGGGAAATGAGCTTGTGACGTCATAAAATCGTAGTACTGTTAACTACAAAAGAAAAGATTTTATTAAAAAAGAAATGAAATTACATTCCGTAATTCTAATGGAGAGAGAGAGAGAGGTGTTGGCATGTTGGCGGTATCCCGAAACGTCAAATTTTATTTTTAAACTAGTCGACTTATATCTATTATATGAAATTTGCCTTAGTTTAACTTTTTTACTTTTTGTTCTTGTACAAGTCTTTTAACCAACGTTCTTTCAAAATTTCATCCTTCAGAAAGCGAAAACAGTTTGTAGATGCGTTAATACGTATTTATTTGCAACCATAAAGATTGTAGAAAATGTACGTCACTCTGGAGGCCCGAATGAAACGATGAAGAAACGATGAACAATGGCTACTTATTAATGTACTGCGATTTTATGACGTCGCACTCTCATTTCCCATGGTGCACTGCAGCTTGAGAGCTCCGCGTGCGTTAACCTTGTAGGGTCTCATCAAGCTCGAAACCTTGAACTTAAAGGTATATGAACCGTCTTCAACGCAGCAAAGAAAAAGACTGGCAAGATAATTTATTTTTGCAATATTCGCAATGTTTACAGGACAGAAAGACAAATCAACAAAGAACTAATAAACTCTTTTATTATATATGTGGGATACATATAGACATAGAATATATATATATATAAATACACATTTATAGGCACTCATATTGATATATATATTGAAACAAACAAATGATCCGCATTATTATATAGTGCAGGCCCACATCACTAGGCTGTGCCCCGGCTGTACACCAGCGGTACCCCGGCGGCACAAGTTGCAACAGAATGCGCACCAGCGGTGTCCCGGCTGCGCACCTCACCGAAAGGACGCACCCGTGGAGGTGGTGACGGTGCGCCTCGTGGAGCTTGTTTTTGCTGACCCGTCAGAAGGCCACCGTTTGCTTGATCTTGCCTGCACAGCGACACGGGACACTGAGACCCTCACTGACCCACACTAACACGGGACACTGAGACCCTCACTGACCCACACTAACACGGGACACTGAGACCCTCACNGAGTTTAGGTGTGGGACATGTCTAGCGTGAGCTTAGGTGTGGGACATGTCTAGCGTGAGTTTAGGTGTGAGACGTGTCTAGCGTGAGTTTAGGTGTGAGACGTGTCTAGCGTGAGTTTAGGTGTGGGACATGTCTAGCGTGAGTTTAGGTGTGGGACATGTCTAGCGAACAGATGATTAACTTTTGATGCAGAACCGTCCATCCGAATGTCTGCCTCATTTTTCTCAATGATATAACTCAAAAATATACTGACGGATTTTAATGAAATTTACATGATTTGTTTGATATAATATGAAGAGTAAATGACCAAATTTTTGTAACGATCTGTTTATTTGTTCGTCCGTTTGTTACTGTTTTTAATTTTATGCTTGTTAGCACAATAACTCAATAAATAATAAATGGATCTTTATAAAATTTATAGGAGTTGCTAGTAATGTTAAAAGACATAAATGATCAATTTTGGTGCAGATTGGTTTGTTCGTTTGACTTATGTATATATGTCATAATGTTTGTTAGCAGCATAACTCAATATGTTCTGAATAGATCTTCAAAAATATTACTGAAGCTGCTAATACTGTTGAAGGGCTCAAATGATCATATTTTGGTGTTGATACAAAGAAAATCATAGTCTCAGAACAAATTTTATTTTTTCGTAACCGTTACCTTGCTGGACGGAGGTTTGCGCTCTCAGAGTGCTCTATTTAAAAAATTTATGGGAGGATCTTCACAAAATTTACAGGGATTGTCAAGCAGTTACAGATAATTTACTTTCGGTGAGCATCCGTTCATCTGTTTGTTTGTTCGTTGGCCTATTTTTTCTTAGTTCTATGACTCAATAAGTAATGGAAGGATTTCCATGAAATTTACATGATTTGTTGGGTATAGTACTAAGAGTGAATGACCGAAATTTTTGTGATGATCTGTTTGATTGTTTGTTTGTTATCACCTGGGGGCGAAACAAAGAGCGGTGATAATGTTTTCGTTTGCATATATGTTTATTGGTCTGTCCGCCCAATATGTGGTCGATGGAGTTGAGCAACGTTCATTATTTTTTCCAGTGAGTCTGATGGGTTGCAGTAGATGTGACCCATGCCTGGGTCACATCACCCACAACAGCAGCATGCCAAGCGTGCCTGACTCATGTGCTCGAGGTGCCGAGTTCAAGCGACAAGCCTGTCACGGGATCTCTGTCGCGTCCGGCGCGCTGAGTCGCCAATTGTTTGGTATGCGGAAGCTGGGTGGGGCACCTGCCTGACCAGGAATGGGAGGGTGGGGGGCGTTGAACCTTCCGTTTCGGCGCCATAGTTCTTAGCGACCCGTAGTCGGCTGCGGCTCTACTTACTCCTCTGCGGCCAATTGGCCTATATCTGCAGCACGAACTAGTGCATATGGGTTTCCCATGGTAGGGTACAGTCTCAGTTGACATTACCTTTAATATAGGATTAGCTGGCCATAAAAAATTACGGCGATGAAATTTACTCCCACCACATGTGATGGTCTTATACCACGAGGCGTTGTACTGTAGTTTGTTTTCTCGTGTTATTTGATGTTTATTAGCACAATAACTCAGAAATTATGGATAGATTTTAATTAACTTATAGGACTTGTTAGATATGCTGAAAATATAAATAAATTAATTTTGGGGATAATAGAGTGGTTTGTTTGTACATTTGACTTAGGTTTGTCATGTTTGCTAATAGCATGACTCAACTAGGGAGCACACTACCGCCAAGCCAGGCAATGGTAAAAAAAAATTAAAGTGGTTCTGAAACCATGACTACGTCCGCTGAGGAGGCCATGTTTTCGTCGGGTCTGTCTGTCTGTCAGCTACCCGTACTTGAGACTTATGAGAGCGTGTGCTAGGATAATCTTAGTGGCCCATGACACAGTTGAATACCTGTAGTAATTTTTTTCAATAAAGCACCCAGTTTATACTATCCTTAAAGGATCAACGTTAAAGAATGTCGCTCTCATTCCGTCTATCGATTTTCTACCCATATTGAAGCTGAGAAAACAAAATATTTCTTTGGGGAAGGAATCTAAATTTTGTGTCTTTTTATAGCTGAGAGTAATAATGATGAGACCCTACAAGGTTAACGCACGCGGAGCTCCCAAGCTGCAGAGCACCATGGGAAATGAGCTTGTGACGTCATAAAATCGTAGTACTGTTAACTACAAAAGAAAAGATTTTATTTAAAAAAATGAAATTACATTTCGTAATTCTAATGGGAGTGAGAGATGTTGGCATGTTGGCGGTATCCCGAAACGTCAAATTTTATTTTTAAACTAGTCGACTTATATCTATTATATGAAATTTGCCTTAGTTTAACTTTTTTACTTTTTGTTCTTGTACAAGCCTTTTAACCAACGTTCTTTCAAAATTTCATCCTTCAGAAAGCGAAAAAAGTTTGTAGATGCGTTGATACGTATTTATTTGCAACCATAAAGATTGTAGAAATGTACGTCACTTTGGAGGCCCGGATGAAACGATGAAGAAACGATGAACAATAGCTACTTATTAGCGTACTGCGATTTTATGACGTCGCACTCTCATTTCCCATGGTGCACTGCAGCTTGAGAGCTCCGCGTGCGTTCACCTTGTAGGGTCTCATCAACCTCGAAACCTTGAACTTAAAGCTATATGAACCGTCTTCAACGCAGCAAAAAAAAAAAAAAAAGACTGGCAAGATAATTTAGTTTTTGCAATATTCGCAATATTCACAGGACAGAAAGACAAATCAACAAAGAACTAATAAACTCTTTTATTATATATATATGGGATACATACAGACAAAGAATATATATAAATACACATTTATAGGCACTCGTATTGATAAATATTGAAACAAACAACTGATCCGCATTATTATATAGTGTAGGCCCACATCACTAGGCTGTGCCCCGGCTGTACACCAGCGGTACCCTGGCGGTACAGGTTGCAACAGAATGCGCACCAGCGGTGTCCCGGCTGCGCACCTCACCGAAAGGACGCACCCGTGGAGGTGGTGACGGTGCGCCGTGTGGAGCTTGTTTTTGCTGACCCGTCGGACGGCCACCGCTTGCTTGATCTTGCCTGCACAGCGACACGGGACACTGAGACCCTCACTGACCCACACTAACACGGGACACTGAGACCCTCACTGACCCACACTAACACCTGTTATTCAATCGCTGCAAGTTTCCATATTCACGAAAATATCTTTGACTCGACACAAAGTCCCAGACTCACCGCTATAAGACGGACACACTCCTAGACTCACTCCAACAACTCAGATTCACCGCAAAACCCAAAACCAACCTCAATTTCCATGACTGGAATAAGACCCCATTCTCAACAAACGTCCCAACGCTCACAACACGTTCCCAGACTTACAACGAGTCTACATCCACGAGCAGTCTTCAGAATTACCACAAGTCACAGACTCGCCACCTGAATACCAACTCTGCAAGTCTCCAAACTCACAACAATTAAGGACCCTGAGTCACCGCAGGTCCCCAAACTCACCACAAATCCCCAGATTCACCACAGGAACAAAACTATACAACAAGTTGCCAAACTCACCACGAGAACCCTGAGTCACCACAAGTCCCGAAACTCACCACAATTCCCACTCTCTGCCGGACAAACTTCCATATGTCCTCCTCCAGCATGATAGTCAGCACGAATATCGCAACGCCTTGCAACGAGTTGAGCAGCACGAACGGTACAGCCATGAATGCTGCCCCTGTGGAGTAGAGAGGGGAGATGATGCGTACCATATCTTCTGCCCACTGATGTGCAGCACACCCACAACACAGTGCTGTACAGCACACTAATGTGCAGCACAGAAGTCACTGAATCACTAGATTGCAGTGGATAATTAGATTATACTGGAATCCTGAACGCCAGGGGATCACCTGATGACAGTGGATCACCTGATGACAGGGGATCATTAGATGACATATCTAAATGTTAGAGGATGAGCGGTAGTGAGGGGATAGCTGGATATCGGTGTACCCTTGGATGCACGTGGATTATGATTCTTGGATGTCAGTGGGTGGCTACGAGTACGTGCCACAGTACTACGCAGTGCGTATCATCGGTACAGGGGACGACAGTCACCCAGCTCACCTGGAGTCATGTAGAAGAACCCAGTAGCCCAGGTGAGGCCCAGCACGAAGAAGATGCAAATGCTGCCATACACGGTACGGTTGAGCTGGCGGGAGGAGCCGGCGGTGGTGGCGGTGACGGCGTTGCGGCGGCCGTGCGTAAACTGCCGGCCCGCCGCCAGCACCCGCACCGTCATGCCGAATGCCACGCTGTTCACCTGGTGGTGGGACAGTGGAGCTTAGTGGTAATGTTCCATGGTTGTAGTAGTAGTAGTCGTATAAACTGTACTAGCGCATCAGGGACACAGTGTCTATATCGCGCCGAAATATTCCTGTGGTTTAACACAAGCTCCTGCGCCCCTAGGGCGCGAAGGACGTCTCGTTTCACATTATCAATGATTTTTGTCTCTACTTTTCTGCCGATAGGTATCAGATTCTAAGTAGTCAGTGCGCTTCGACAGGGAAAAGGCGCAAGTTGTGCATTTCCATCCCCCGGGCACGGCTGAACGCTTTTGCTTACCTACGCCACGCAGGGGAAGAAACAAAAAACAAGAACTTAGAAGTCTAGTGGGAATTAGTCGGCCACTTCGATCAGCGGCCCACCTCCCGAAAAAGAAGGGGAAGTATTGAGAGCCTACATAACTTTACAAAACTAACTTCATCAGCAAGAACTGCGGCAAGCTGCAACATCCCTTGCGGAGAAGGCACTGGGGACCCTTGGGGTCGTGAGGCCCAAATATATTGTGGCAGAGAAAGGGCCTGCCATAATATACCCCTGAGGGCAAGGTCCCATACTGGTGGGACTATGACCCTTCTGCTGGTGTTCCATGTTGTTGGGACAGGGGACCCTACTGTTATTGCGTTATGGTATTGGGACAGTTGGCATCAAACTAAGCATACGAGCATGTTAGAGCAATGGACTCAACAGCTGGTATGCAAATGAAAATGACTACATCAAATATAACAGAAAGCTGTGTACAGTGCGGTGACTGTATACCACACAGCACGGGACCCTATATATTGCAATGTAGGTTACTGTATATCGTACCTACCTACAGCACTGGACACTGTGCACTGCGCAGCATAACTCACCGCGAGGATGCAGGCGAGCGGTGCAGCGAAGGCCCAAATGAGTCCAGACTCAGCATCCAGCCAGCAGCTGAGGGGACACGCTGCAATTAATGGCTTTTATTTACTGTTCTTTTTCTTAAAATAACACACGACACCTTCAATGTGAAACAGTCTACCCCACCTCTACGACGTGCCATAACCTCCACAACCTACCTCTATGGTGTGCTACAACGCTCCCCCCCCCTCCTCCGTAGCTCACCTGTGTGGCATACAACAATCCCCCCTCTCCTGTAGCCTACCTCTGTGGTGTACCGTATCCACGGCCCTGGGTGGCGGCCAGCATGACGCTGACGAAGAGCAGTGGAGCTCCGTAACCGCAGAGGTAGTACTTCCACGACACCCGCCGCTTTGGGCCCATCACCTGTGGACAAGGAGCAACTGAGGAACCAGCCTCGGGTACATGAGGGCCTTCCTCCACAGCATGAGGTACATCACAGAGTGCTGTGGCCTTACATCACCAACGTAAGTTGCAGCAAGAATGATGGGGTCTTGCCTTCACTAGCTTCAGATACGGCAAGAGTGATACGGTCTTGCCTTGACATGCCTGAGGTACAGCAAGAACGATGGGGCCTTATCTTCACCAGCCTGAGGTACAGCAAGAACGACGGGGCCTTACCTTCACCAGCCTGAGGTACAGCAAGAACGACGGGGCCTTACCTTCACCAGCCTGAG
>LQNS02278089.1:6336145-6358731 GCA_001587735.2 Parhyale hawaiensis | reverse complement strand
ACCAGCGGGAGCAGTGCAGAGGTTATGCTAGGACTGACCACCTGAGGGAGCAGAGGTTATGCTAGGACTGACCACCTGCGGGAGCAGAGGTTATGCTAGGACTGACCACCTGAGCGAGAAGAGGTTATGCTAGGACTGATTGTCACTAATGGTTTTGGTTACACGGCACCCATACGGCACCGTCCACCGGACTATATCATACCTTGGCTCCACGATGACCCGTTGCCATATGGTACCTCGGCACCGAGAAGCGGCGATACCAACACCAACGACGATGCGTTGGGTGCGAGGCTGACATTCTCAGTGGTGCAGTTCCTGGGGGTGGAACACAAGAATACTATGAGGGTGGTGCAGTGGTTGAAGGTACGACAAAACAGCAATGCGAGAATGGTAGAATTTTTAGAGGGTACAATACAAGAGTGCTGGGAGGGCCATGGTTGATCGGATTTATGAGGAGGAAACGGCCTTACGCTCCTCCCACCCCCCTTTGGGTAGAAGATTAGATGTATACAAATATGGTATGAGCATATTATATATTATGCAGTCATAGACATCCTCGAGGGTTCTGGACCCCTCCCTCAGCCTAACTTCGCACAGTCTAATTTCCATAGCGTAAATCGGGTCCATGTGAGGTTGGTACAGCTGCTGGTGGTACAGCACAAAACACTTCCAGTGTAGGACACGCATTATGTTGCAACACTTACGCTGGCAGCATGTTGAGAACACACAACATGGTGTTGTATGACGTGAACACAACCCTCACATAGCCGTCCTGGTCTGTATAGCCCTCATGGAAGTCTGGGGGCAACGTTAGGCTCGAACGACCGTCGCTGGCGTTGTAGCTGCGCTGCTGGGGGTCTGCGAAGTGGGACGAGGACCTCCTCATCCTGCGGAGGGCTGCATGGGAGAGTGTTGCGTCAATTGAACGTCAGTGTTGCGTCATTCCTGCGTCAGGGTTGGATCAAGGTTGCGTCAACATTGCGCTAATCTTATGTCATTGCAGTGTCATCGGGTGGTCGGTACCACATATACGATACAAGCGTCTATACTAAAGCATCCGAACTTTACCATGAAGTGTACCAAAGCTACTAGAATTTCAAACGGATAGTACTACTGCTATTGCAACTTACAATCCAGTGTGTAGCACAGCTTCTACATGTAGCCCACAGCAGAGTCTATGCTACGGGTAATTGCAACTCAAAATATTGCATTACAGCTACCGCAAAGCACAGCGCATGCATAGCAGTTACTGCAACATACAGAAGTGCTCTGCCGCTACTGCAACTCACACACAGCCGACAGCTCCATGTCTTCGGTGGCATCCCCCAGGTACTCGGTGCTCACGTCGGCGTAGTACCGCAGGCTGCTCTGTATTTCCGTAGCCGCGAGGTACGTGTTACCGGGGGTGAGGCCGATCCAGCTGTCAACGCTCGCCAGCAGCTGGTCCGATACGTTGGTGGCGGACGACACCATAGCCTTCGGGTAGTCCAGATATGAATCTATCAGTAGGAACTAGGTGTATCTAACATAGCAGCAAATCAGCGTTGAAAATACGTAGTAGATTAAAAAGTACGTAACAGAANTCCGATACGTTGGTGGCGGACGACACCATAGCCTTCGGGTAGTCCAGATATGAATCTATCAGTAGGAACTAGGTGTATCTAACATAGCAGCAAATCAGCGTTGAAAATACGTAGTAGATTAAAAAGTACGTAACAGAACACAGCTCTTTAATAACTCCAGCACTGTAGCAAACATGTGGTATAGCTAAAACGTACATAGTACAGATAACGCAAGAGCACTCATCAGCACTATGGGGCACTGCTTCAACATGAGAAAATACGTGAGTTTCCTTTTTTTTCTATAGTAGACACGTAGTACACAGTACAGCTAACGCAATAGTACCCCTCAACACTGTAGCAGACATGTGGTACATAGTACAGCTGATGCATTACAGCACCCCTCAACAATGTAGCAGGCATGAGGTACATACTACAGCTAACGCAAGAGCACTCCTCAGCATAATAACAGACATGTGGTATAACTAGTACCTATTATAGTGCAGCTAACGGAACAGCACTCCTCAGCCCTGTAACTCACAAATGGTGTAGCGTAGATGAATGGCGTATTCATCTCACCTCCGACAAATTGTGTCGCTGCTGAAGATCTTCAGCATTGCTGAGGTCCACACTATGTGCCGCCTGTGCCGTGACCAGCAAATGGCTGACGGACAGCACATCGCCCGGGGCGAGTCCAGGGGCCCCAGCTGTGGCCACTGAGAGGTTCCCGACCACTTCTGCCGCAGTCACATTGCGGTCCTTCGACTGCAGCACTTCTTCGTATGTTGTTACGTTCAGTGTGTAGCACGATCTGTAGCAGGAGATTGTGTCAGTGCACGGTAACATGCAGTTTGCATGCAGGCGGTGTTGTTAGCGTGCATGAGTCGTGGAGCATAAGGCTGTGTCTGAGCACTATAGCATACATAGCGTAGCAGGAGGTAATGTAACCGACAATGTGCAGCGTGTAGCAGGAGGTAATGTAACCGACAATGTGCAGCGTGTAGCAGGAGGTAATGTAACCGACAATGTGCAGCGTGTAGCAGCAGGCACTATTTGTACACTAGGAACCATTATGCGGAAAAATAACTCCTAAGGTAAATGTACATTCAACTTGGCCATGCGCCCCAACTGGGAAATCCACAGGCATTGATTTGTGCTGCAGATACGGCCAACTGGCCTCATGGCTGCAGTCGCTCTCTGATCGCCAAGAGCTATGACACTAGCGACGGAAGACTCCTATCACGGCAACCTGCGACCCCCGACCATTCCCATTTATTGTTAGGGTCCGTACCCTGAAGTAGCATCCGGGCACCAATGCTGACTCAGCGCTCCAAGTGCAAGAACTCACCTGCTGGCAAGACTCTCAAACACGCGCATTCTGCGTGTAAGAGCAAACACTCAAGCACTCTTCTACTATAGGTATTGCAAAACAAGAGCCACAGCATCAGCAAGCGACCCTTACGATAGATTTAGGGTCCGCTATAGAATTCTTCTCTTAGACTGTACACCACATCAGTTTGTAAGACTTACGATAAGTCTGGGGGTCCGCTCCACTGCCCGGCTTTGCTGCAGTTTCTGCTAGCAGTTCCTGAGAAGTCCCCTGGGCAACGCTTCTCAATGGAACCAGGCACGGAGGCACCGAAGCAATAGTCAGGATAAATGCTGCTGAGAGGACAATCTGAAGGACATTTTTTATATGGAGAAAGTGGGTACTGGCACACGGCACCAGAGCGGACGGCGGTACTCTGTCCACACTGAACCGTGGTGACATCCTCGTCCCCAAGCAGAAGCTGCAGTCCAGTGAAAGGGGCCGCCTGTCGGTGAACCCAAGCCTTTACATCGTTGTTACCATGAGTCAGCAGACACAGATGCCTACGTAACAGTAAAGTTGACAAGTCCCCTCCTTGCTCATTGCACATCTCTTTAGCCAGCTGGGGAGTTAGCCTTTCAGAACCATCATCTAGGACGAGCTCGAAACACCCCACTGGGTCGGGATCAGTATCACTATTTACAACTGTATTGTCTCCAGGCTGTAGTTTGTTTCCACCGACGTCTCTTGGTAAATCTTCCTTTTTGAAACTGCATGAGCTGGATGGATTAGCTGATGAACAGCGCCAACCAGTTAGTTCAGTCTGTCCATCAGGACAAGTAAAGTAATTCTGGATTATGTATGATGCCCTCACATAGAGGACCAGATCTGACACTATCCGGTGACAAGACGAGCGTAGGGCGCGCCGCATGTTCTCCAGGGACAGCTGGCACGTCGAGCGACCGTTACACCTGTCGAGAATATGGGAAGCATCAACTGCTGACAGCTCTGCCAAGTAGTGGGTAAGGCGACGATATACGCGCTCGTGACCTTTCACCCTCGTGACCTTGCGCATGACCTTGACCTTTCGGTTTAGTAAGGCCAATGCCCTTCCGGTGTAGCGGGTGTTAGGGGGGGGAAGCGAACCGAAAGTGGGCGGGGCCTGGGAAACCGGAAGCAGGCGGGGTCCCGAGGTCAATGGTCACGAGCGCGTATCTCGTCGCCTTACCCGCTACTCTGCTATACATCTGCAGATGCTGACAGACTCTGCCACACAACTGCATGTGATAGCAGCTTTACCCTGTAGCAGATCTGCTATACGAAAGCTATCCTAGGTTCAACAGAAAACAGCACTTGTATTGGGTCCAAGCTTACCTTAGCTGTGCTAAGGGCAATGCCGACGGACTAAAGCACTCCGTGCTGCTATCGGCCGAGTTGGCAGCAGAGAATTTAGCAAACTCCACAGACAAGACGCGGCCTGCAGGCGATGTGAGGTTGAGGGGCCCCTCCGAGAGCTTCAGCTGCCACACGTGGTGATTCTGCATCCTTTCATCTGTGGAGGGGAGGTGTCGTGCCTTATACAGAGCACAGAAGACTGGACGAAGCCATAGATTTATAACTGTATTGTAAATTGCCACAACTCTTCATTTTGAAAGACAAACGATCGCTGAACGCCCGTTTTTAATTCTAACTGTAATATGTTACGTAGAAGCTCCCATACGCGGCTAGCCTCTTTCACTTAAAAAAAAAAGTTCCTGTGCGCCAGGCCTGTAAGGGAGCTTGTTGTATGCTACTTGAGCTGATACACACCTTGGGGCGCTGGAGCTTCGTAAATGAATTTACAAGTGGTTGCCATCTGATCAAATACGGGCAGGGCTTTACAAACTTCTACCTCCCGTGATAAATCTGGACCCACCAGTGCTGGGCTCTACACAGTTTGCTACAGTTCAGTCAGAAACAGCTGCCCTACTGAAAAGACAAACAAAGTGTAGCTACACTGACGGGTGTTCTGAGAACAAAAAACGAATAAATTCTTAATTGTTTCCGCACAAATTAATGCCACCCTCGACTTCTAACTGAAGCTATGCTTAGCATAGCAATTCTTGTTATACTCGAATAAAGGAATCTCATTTTAATGTACTTACGATGTCCTTGCAACCTTTGCCAGTGGGAATTGTGTTTTTGCACATGCCGACGTTAGTAACTGCCAACAGTAGTCCTAGATACGTGTACTGTAGTTTGACCTGTAACAGGAGACCCGCGCGGCTATGATAGTGGCCGGTATTAACTGGACCCTCACTTAAAACGGAGGAGGTTTTATGATGCTTTGGCCGTCGGAGGTATATTCTGGCGGGCCCTTTTCCTGTCAGCATATATAATATTAGGGCATCACTCACCCAGGGTCAGTCCCGAGTGCCTTTTCCGCGGAAGATGCTGCAGATGGGACGCAGTTCGTACTGAGAAGGTTAGTTTGTAAAGTTGGGTTATTTGTTTCCGCTTCTGCTCTGCGAGATGGGGCTCCATATGGGAGTAAGCGATCGCTCTCATGAGGCTTGTACGTACTAATATGTGGGAGCCACGGAAGGGACCCTCCACACGGGTGTTTCTTTCTTCTGTCTTCTTCTCTTTCCTTTCTTTGTCTTTTTTGCTCTGAGGGGCGTAAATAAATAAACAACCTCGCTGCTTAGGGATGAGATTCATCGCTCCTCATTTCCTGGAGGTGTAGCGTGCTGGCCACTTTGAGTTCGCCTCAAATTCGAGACTTTCAGGCAGAAAATTCGGAAACAAAATTACCGATAATTGGGAGCGATTAGACTTAGTATTACTACTCTAGTAACCCTTCTACTACTCCTGCCAGTTTCCTTTCTTTTGTTTCGATTTTAGAATTTTGTAGATCTGATAGTTTGAAAAGAAGGAGGTGCAGCGCAGTAGGTGATGACTTGTGAGAGTCAGTTTGAGAATCCCGAGCCTCTGGGTGTAGAGTGCTATGATGGATTGGCGGTGAATGATGAGCACGTTAGGTGCACAAGAGGTATTTTGATAATAGGCCAGGTTATTCAACTTAAGGCAAGGAACAGTACGTTAAAAAGGGACAAGACGAGGTACGTGGTAGAGCACTGAGGCGACAAGGAAGCAAAAAATAATTCCTGGACCACCACAAAAATCACCGTGAAAACTCCCGTAGCCATCCATCAGTTATACAGGTAAAGCGCCATCCAATGGTCAGCCCCAACTCACCGTATTCGGTACAGTCCGGGCCATGCCAGAAAAATTCACAATCACACATGACTCTGGTGGCCCTGAGCGTGGACTGGACACCGATGGCCAGCTCCCAAGGCTCGCACTTGCCATGTTCACCACACTGGTCCCGCAGGGAGGAGGGACACAAGAGCTCGCTCGCGGCGGTGGTTGACTTCTTCATGGGGGCAGCCATTGCACAGACCGCTAGCCTCTCATCCGACGAATCGCTGAACTGCAGCGCAGGAAAAACACCACTTTCGTCCAGCACAGCTGGCGTAACCATGTTATCCGGCACTAGAGGCATCAAATTTCGGTCAAAACCATTAGTTCCCATAACCCACACTGCCGCTGAGGAGTTAACTGCATCATATTCATTGCTAATCCACTCAAAAAGATCGTCAGCGTCAGACGAGTGTGGCAAGTCGCCTCCGAGTTCCAAGCAGCGCTGGCGGCTGGCGACGAAAGGAAGCGGCTCGTCGGAGATGAGGAGGTAGCAGGTCTTGGTGCTGGGGCGAAGACTGGCGCCTTCACCGCAGGCAGTGAATGCTGAAGGATCAACGCTGAGTTCCAGAGACGGGACAACAGTGCCATTGAAGTCTGGCACGCATTCTTGATTGCCATCTGCGCCCCAGCTGTAGCTCAGCACGGCAGCAGGGATGGCGCATGATCCGCTCCTTCCGTCGCAGCTGTAAAAATGTAGAGAGCGTTGACAGAGGCGATAAACTGCTACAATAGCATATATATATATATATATATATAGTATAGCATGTAGCATATATTGCTACAAACTGGTACGAAACTGCAGGTGTAGCAGGGAATGAATACTAGCCTTTAGTGGCTTGCTTCACTGAAGAGAGTAAATGCCAAAAGAACGTTTGGAACCCTTTGCCAGAAGTACACCTAACAAGCTGTACGTATATACTTACTGGTACCGGAGTAGATGAGCTGCAGAGCGTAGAAAGCAAGAAGAGGCGCTCGTATGGCTAGGGGCATCAGTGCTTCGGTCCGCAGTCCTTCGATGATGTGGGGCGCTAGTGTCACTAGCAGAACTAGCGAAGACTGCGCTGCTGTGGTGAGTCGCAGCAGACATGGAAGTCCACCACAGGGCGACGTACGCCAAAGACCCGCCTCCCATATCCACGGTCTTGTCTTCTGTGAGCGCTGAAAAACACAGTCTTATTCAGTGAGCGGACATCTACAGGACAAGTCGAATATAATAGTATGCTAATTACCTCAGCCAAGGAGGTTATGTTTTCGTCGTGTTTGTCTGTCACCAAGATAATTCAAAAAGTTACAAACCGATTTGGACGAAGTTTACAAGGATTGTTAGGCATGTTAGAAGGAACAGATGATTAACGTTTGGTGAAGATATGTCTATCCATTTGTTTGTTTGTCTGCCTCATTTTTCTCAATGCCATAACTCAAACAGTTACGAATCGATTTTTATGAAATTAACATGAGTTGTTAGGTATATAATAAAGAGTAAATGACCAAATTTTGGTAATGATCCGTTTGTTCGTTCGTTTGTCATTGTTTTTAATTTTATACTTGTTAGCACAATAGCTCAAAAAATAATGGATAGATCTTTATGAAATTCACAAGGCTTGTTAGTAATGTTGAAAGACATAAATGATTAAATTTTGGTGCAGATCGGTTCGTTCGTTTGTATGTTTGACTCATGTGTATCATAACGTTTGTTAGCAGCATAACTCAAAAAGTTATGAACGGATCTTCAAGAAAATTGCTCAAGCTGTTATTACTTATTCAGTGAGCCACATCTACAGGACAAGTCGAATAACACAGTATGCTAATCATTAAGAGAAAACAGCTGCAGTTAGTACATCTGTTAGGGTAGAGTGGATGTGGTAATACAGGCAGAAGCCCTAGATGTGCTGACGGTGGTTTTGGTGTGGACTGGAAAGACTGCGATGTTAACTATAGAAAATGTTTTTCAGTTATAACATCAAATAGCACTGCTGTGTCAGACAGTGTAGCCCTACAGACTAGAGGTTTTGTCAGACGAATCCAATACAAAGTGAGAGTGACAAAAGACAGCTGACAGCATTAGTCGAAAGTGGCGTGTTATTCCAAATGGTCCATAATCACTCGGGGTTGCTTTTTACGCTTAAAACATTTATGTGAGCTCTCTAGAACTAGCATCGACCGAATTTTAAAATTTGATGTTACGTCGTGCTGAGAACTTAATCGCAGTCGTCATACTCGTGTCGCACGCACAATTCACTGCTGCTATCAAAAACAGCATTACCTGTAGTATCTGCACCGCAAGTGTGGTAGTATTGCGAACTATCAGCAGGATTCACACTTGAGAAGAAGTCCGCGGTCGCAGGGATACACTGGGAGCCTTCGTCGCAAGTTGACGTCCAGAGGGAGCCTGCACACTGCCAGGGGAGAGCCTGCACCGCAGAGGCTGGGGAACAGGGTGCAGGACTTAGAGGCTACACATCACTGGTAGGGGATGGTCTAAGTATTAATTTGCATGATTGTTGGGATGCTCATGGGACTGCCACTTATACAAAGCTGTTAATTAAAACAGAGTCCACCGGATCCCCTATGTCTCGTTTGCCAAGAATAATTCTTCTAGTAAGCACAACTAGGAAGTTTTTCATCACAAATGAGGAAAATTGAACGTTCATTGATATCAAATGACAACGGTTTGATCATACTGGTATGTAACCATACTTATTTGACTCACCCCAAACGCTTTGCTATTTCAGTCATTCTATGGAAGTTTTGTTGTCTGTAAAGAAGATTTTTTTTGTTAATTCTTTTATAAATGACATACGGCAGTACGTTAGGGCAAGCACCATCGCAGGCGCAGAATACGCTTACTTGCGTCGTTGCTCGAACGCGGCTAAAGAACTCGAACAGACAGATGCGGATACACAGAGGTAGAGACATAAACCACACCATACATTGACGGGACGCTGAAATCGGGCCCCTCGCAATTGGGCCTGGAGGCCGATTAACGTAAGTGTTAATAAAATGAGTTCTAATTATCACAAAGACCTAAAATAATGATTAATTTCTTGGTAGTAACGTGAAGAATCTGTTGCAGAGCAGAGAATGTAAATTTGCAATCTTAAATATATCTTCAGTAAGTGATATATACTCTAGGCCAGTTTACTCCAGAGGAGTAATTGCAGCTGCAGCCAACCACAGGTCGATAAGAACTATGGCGCGCTTAGCGGAAGGTTCAACGACCCGTTCCCTCCACCTTAAATTAAGTGCCCCACAGCGGCTGTGCAGCCCAAGCAATTTTCTGACTCAGGCAATGGGATGGCGCAAAACACTCACACCAGGCACGGGGTTCGTTCCCGAGACCATTAACACAACTGTGCAGCGCGCAAGGCCTGCTTAAAAGTCACTTAACAGCCTTAATGCTGTTCCCTATGCAACCAATTTCCACCTACTCTACATTGAGCTATGGCAGGTAAACAAGTATTGGAAGGCCGTTGATTATTCGTTACTAGCGAAAATGGAACTAAAACGTTAAATTAAAATTTCAGAATTGCATTTTACTGGCGGCTGAGGGGCAGCAAATTCGGGCTCTATATAGGAGGGGGGGGGCAGTGTGGGGCACTGAGCTCAATGCTTTTCAGACCCTTGTCGTGATGGTCATGTTTTGCGGCAGGCTGTGGGTTACCGCGACGAAACTCGTTTTAATTATTTATCCTCTATTAATCTCTTCGCTAACTATCTCCTCAGCTTGCTGTAGTGCAAACTCGGGGAAGGTTCGCACTCACTCAAGGCAAGAGCTTTACTTGACCTTTAAAATCAGTGATCGCCAAAATCCAACCATATCGCTCATTGAGAGTACAGGACCGGACACGTCGACTGCATTATATATATATAGAAAAATAAAATTATCTCATAGCCAAACACACGATTTCTTTACCCTGATAACGCCCACGTTTTTGTTATCACGATAACGCCCTACTATTTCATAGCATCTCTTGGGCGGGGCCAATGATTGTCATATATATGTTACATGTATTACAGTACTCACGCACGGCGGGCAGCAGTACCCTGACGTTCGTCACACCAAAAAACATGAAGGTGACAGTGATGTACAGTTCTGAGTCCATCGCACCCTGGCCAGTTTGCAGCAGAATCCAATTCTTGTCACCCACAGCTTGTGCCGGCAACTCCCCGTAGCCCACCTGCAAGTAAATTTTTTATATATTAATGGAACAGCTCACCAAAATCTGGCAATGAACAAAAAGTTGTGTTGGGTGAGATTACTTTGAGCACAGTACCGTATGTGTAAGTTTTAGCTGAACTACACTTATACATCGTGATCTAGGGCCTTCTCTTAGAATCATTCAGCCCTAATCAACAACGTGGACTGTACATAACGCCTTGACCTGGGATTTTCGCTTAGAATCATGTACACTACGTTAGTAACAGCCTCTAGATTCACTGCAAAGTGCATATCATGCATGACGGTAGAATGCTTTCAGTCACCATGCGAAGAGTATGGTTAGCGATCCAGAGGATGGTAGAATGTCTACGGGTTCATAAAGCTTGGCTTGATCTCCAGGACTGTTGCGCTGCTAATATGACCGCCGGTTGGTCGAGGTCATGGGTACGCAATAAGCCTGTGACCCGCACTAGAAGATAGCGAACCGGAATTTGCCTCGCTGCCAGGCAGGTAATTTCTTACGGTACTTGCCTTAGTCGGTATCTCCGTTGCTCATATGCTATTGCTGGGGTACAAATCTTAGTAAAAAAAAACGGGTCGCAGTTGTTGCATGAATCTTCCGTCTCGGACGCCATAGCTCTGAAATTCTGTGATTGACTACAGCCGTGCACTCTTATGGGGCTAGCTGTCACCTATTTCTGGCACGCATCATGTGTATGTGGATTCCTCGGTTGAGGTGTCCGGTGAAGACGACTTTATCGAGGGCCGTTACTTTCGATTGAATGAAGTCGCATATAGTCCTATTCCTGAAGCATGCAGACAAGCGGGAGTAAGGAATGATACATTTATCCTGTAATTTTTAACATACTTACCAATTTTGAATTTTCAATCCCAATCGCTCCGTTTCTTTCATCACGTCCCGAATATAATTACAATCGGATGTGAAGATGTTTAAAATACCTGTTAGCACAAGTGTGGACACTGAATGCAGGTAGTGTCAACAACTTGAGGGCGGTCAGTTTACCACTATATCACCAGCCTCCTCACCTACCGACTGAAATTAAACGTTTTTATCTAATTCCAGTGGCACCAACTAATCCAATTTACGAAGTAAAAAAAAAAAAAACATCAGGGGTAACTGCAAACAAAGAGGAACGTTGCAAGCTAAACGGAAACCAGCGAACAAAAGGGAACATACAAACATAATGGAGATCTGCGAACAAAGCAAGAAGTTACAAACATATCGGGTAGTAGGAAACATGTCAGTGACATCCAACATTTCTAGGACCAGCAGAAGGATCTGCAAACATAACGGATACAAGCGAACAGAAGGGGACCTGCAAGCATAACACGAATTGTAAGCATGAATGGATCTGCAAACATAACGGATACACGCGAACAGAAGGGGACCTGCAGGCATAACACGAATGGTAAGCTTAACGGGAACCAGGAAACAAAGGGGGCTCTGCAAAGATAGAGGGGGACTGCAAGCACATACATGACACTCACGTGGGAGATGAAATCGCTGTCCCTGAGGTCCCACCGCACCAACACTGTGCCCGGCACAGTACGAACTGCTTGGAGGTTCCCTGCAAACAGACATAGGGTAAAAACCGCCCTGAAGTGGTCACTGAATTTGCTGATTTCGTTGCACAGAATAGAAATTCGTTTTGAAAGGAACGTCACACGACCTTCGTAATAGAAGAAGGTTCATTTCAACCTTTTCCCAATTCTCTCGAACCCTCTCTTTTAATACGTCAGGGTGTTGTGCCCTTAATTAATATAAAGGACACAGCATCCGTTTCTTGTCTCATCAGCGAGTCGAATTAACAAAAGAATGATACTGTTGATGCATGGAAGATACACAAAGTCTGTTCTTTCGTACAGGAAAGACTGTTCGATTTCTATTAATTTAATCGAAAGAGGTGCTATCTGCAGGTGCCACTTGGACTTCACAATAACAGAGTTACTCCAAATCTCAGGGCTACCAACTCCGAGACAAATTGGCAAAGTATTTTATCAATGTATGTATTGCACATGTACTGTATGGATACCTGCTGCCTCATGTAATGGCGGGCATATGTGGGTAACTGCCATAACTTCTTTAATTTTAATGTAAATTTTTATCTAGCCTCTTTGATTAGGCGGCACCTATGTGCTGAGTCACTACTCTAAGATCTTTATTTTAATGTACATTCTGATCCAAGCCCTGTGGCTTGATGGTACATCGGTATAAACGGACTGCCCTACAATCTTAAGTTTTAATTTCTGTTCCTGACTTACACGGCACATAGAGATGCTCAGTGTCCCTCACTGACAAATCGTTGTCATCACAGCTGCCGCTGCTCCACACGACGGTGTAGAAGGTGCCTCCTGCCGCAGGGAACGCAGTCTCTGATTCCCCCTCGGCCACGGGTCGGCAAGGGTCCGTTAACCCCAGCGCTGGCTCTACCCGCACGTGTAGCCCTTCAGTCGTGTTGCTTTGGACAATGAGCTCCGACTTGGATGAAACGTAGTCCAGTTGCAGGATGAGCTTTGCTTCCAGTGCCGAACTGCGTTGGTCGGCCTCGGACATTAGCCAGTCAGGGAAGTCTGCCTCGGGGCTTCCTCTCGTCCACGCTAATATATAAAGATACAAACCATTACTAATGTCGACGGTACTTACGTTGCATAGGTAATTCTATGAGTGGAATGAATACCAGGTGCACCCACAACCTACGCGACTAACATAGACAAAGGCTGTGATGGGCACATCTAGTAAGCTTGCTTCGATGCCATGAACTGCTACCTGAGACAGGTAGTTCGACATAGTGGTTTTCTGAATGCAGGACCGGACTATACTCATAGGAGCTGAGAGGGCACGTTCGTTTGAACGCCGAAATTAAGCCTTTGAGAATTTACCTTTCCAAAACTTGAGGCAGGTGCGCTGATTTCGACCCTTGACCTAAGTTACCCAATGTCCCTTAATTGGTTACTCTTTTAACTTCTAGAAACGCAATGTTGCTTCTCAAAGGGAGTTTTCAGACGTTTCAACGTAATCGCGTTGCTTCTAAAACCTACAACGCGATTCAAAGTCACCGAACAAAAGCTTCTGTTTGAAGTAAGTTTCGGAGAAATCGTGTCTCGAAGGCTTAATTTAGCGTCCCAGCCATATTAATCATAGTCTTCATAAAATCTTGTTCTTCTGTATCTCGATAGCTGTGATGTGAAACCTGTTTAAATAATTATAATTGACAAGGCCTATATTGCAGTATGCATTACCCATAACTCGTTCGGCAAGTAGTGTGGAGCATAAAGTAAGTGGGTTCTACGCAACACGAACAAAGCCTACAGTACACTGTTAGGCTGTAGAGAGCACAAACAGGACCTATAGTGTACACAGTGCAAAATGTACTCACTGCTCGCCAGCGCTGTACCCGCCAGCACAAGCAGTGTGATGTTCCAGTTCATGTCTTCGCCCTGCGTGGTTCTGAGTACAAGTCTTTGCGGTTAGTGCCCTTGCGGTACTGCCATGTTGCGGCCCTTCTTGTTCCTGCTGGGACTCGGCCGAACGGGCAGGAAATGTGTCCAATGTAACCACTGGCAGAACAGACCATAAATGGGTCCCACTAAACCACAGGCAGAACGAGCAGACAATTTGTCCAATTTCACCTCAGGCAAAGTAGACAGGAAATGTATCCAACTGCAGCACTTGCAAAACGGACAGGAAATGGGTCCCACTACACCACAGGCAGAGCGGACAGGAAATGGGTCCCACTACACCACAAGCAGAAAGGGAAGGAAATGGGTCCCCTGTGCATGTTCACTGCTAGCCAGTATCAGGTGTGATCGAGTTGATGCTTATCAGCTAATCTTGGCAAGAGGATTTTAGTTTCACTGATAGCACAAATTGACAAAAAGATATGAAGGAAGCAGGCTGCACGACACAGAGGTGGTGGTATCATGCACTTGGGTAGACACATAAGACGGCCAACAAGATAAGAAGTAAATGGTTGTATGGTGTGCGACGGGTGATAGCAGACGACAGTTAAAGGTTCATGGCACTCGCTCCTTGTCTGGGCTCTCCGTTCCTTGTCAGGAAGGCGATGTTTTGATGCAGAGGAAAGTAGCGTCATCGTTTCTGCCAACAATAATTCTTTACAAAGGCAGTACTCTAGCCAGCTATAGGGCATGTCGAATGTCAAATTTCACCAAGCATCTTTCAC
The DNA here is from genome assembly GCA_001587735.2 of Parhyale hawaiensis. Classification (NCBI taxonomy): domain Eukaryota; kingdom Metazoa; phylum Arthropoda; class Malacostraca; order Amphipoda; family Hyalidae; genus Parhyale; species Parhyale hawaiensis. Next base: position 6,344,256 of record LQNS02278089.1, on the reverse strand, counting down.
TTCGATATCATAGCAATGATAGCCCGTGATCGACTACAGCCGTGCTCTCCACTGGGGTCTATCGGGGAGCATTTGTCAATGGGCAGCACGGATCAGCACAAGTTGATTACATAATTAGATGAGCGGTATAAGCTGGCTGTACACTTGCCTTTCATTTCCCTTTAATTTCGCTCTGCTTGGATTGGCCGTATCAGTTCTACGACTCTGGCACCTTCCCAGCACATGGGCGTTGTAGGTATTGCGGTGACGATACAAGGCTTGAGAAAGCAGCAGCAATTGTTGCTTATATTACGGCATTTTCTGTAAAGATAACTATTATTGAGTGGGACGTTCGATTAGAAGGCGAAAGTCAAACTTTAATGCTTAACTTGTTCGGGACATCAGGCAGGTGAGTAACCGATTGAACCATATTAATAGTTTATCCCTGAGGTTTCGAGACATCCAATCTTGTTTCGTACTGCTGAGGACACGCCGTGGAATTGCGCACTCAACTTGTCGAACCAACGTACAGTTTGCACACCGTTCATGCTGACGACTTTTAGTCAGATTCAGATTGATAGGACGGAATACTAACAGTTTGCTTGTCGACGCTCCCCTGAACGGTTTCATCGTAAGTGCATCGTTCCATGGAGAAAATAATTTCTACGTTTTTACGAGTGAAAGATATTAATGGCCCTCAACTACGAGCCTGATGTGTCACCATTCAATGTTTACAAAACTATTAGCACCTAAGTTGGAATGAGTAGAGTTCTATAAAGGATAAAAATGTCAAAATCTACAAGTATTACAGATGAAATCTGAGATGTTAAAATACTGATAAAATTTAGGAATTAAATGTCAACGAAATCATACCGTTAATAAACTCCATCTATTAATATCTACTATCTACCCAAGGACATTAACAGTTTCTAGATGCAAGGTAATAAAAACTAAACATATCTGTATCTAAATCTACCAAAGTAACCAAACTGAAACTAGATTACGTCACTAAGTAACACAAAATTTGTGGTTTCTGTTGTTGAGTCAAGTAGTGTTTCTCCTGCATACAGGGACCACAGTCAACAGAGGAGAAGTTAACTTACTCCAGCGTGTTCATAACGTGCTAAATTGAATGACCGAGTATGTTCGAGTGACGTCATTCTATGGGCCACTTTGTAGCCAATGGCCAACCTGTAAATACCACCTCATCATCAAAATAGACATGAACTTGAACATTTTCTTAAAAACGAGATCGGGTTCGTGATAAACTCTTCATAATCATAAAAAAGAAAAAATTGTGACAGAGAGAAGTTTACATATGTGAGAGAAATTTATATATGTTATATGAAGTTTACGCCAATAAACACTTTCCAGCGTAAGAAGGCTATTTGCACGCCATCCACCGTAGCAGAACAACTTTGCAGGGAAGTCGGCACAATGTTGGCATGTTGGGTGAATGTTGGAGCCCTGTCAACCAATCCTGGAGGTCTGGACCTGTTCATTAAGAAATTACTTCAAGTTGAAATGGCGTCGATCCAGCGATGGGCTTGGGCGCCCTTGACCGCTGCATGTAGTAAGAAAAAGGGTACTGATGCATTGTCAAGCAATGTTGAGCCAATATCGGGTCACTCATGAGAAACGGTTCATGAAAATGCCCCAAAACCATACTGTGAGTTTAATTTATGCATTATTTTAACTACATGTATGAGGAAATCAGTCATTTTTCTGTTGCAAGGAAAAATATGTGAAGTTAATAATGTTGAATTGCAATATTGGGCTGATGATAATTTCCATTAGTGGTCTGACATTTAACGATTTTCTCTATCGAAACCACGATGCATTAACTTAAAGAAGCCTCAAACACTCTTATTTCAGAGAAGAATGCAAATATGTTCTATGATGAATACTTATCTTACTCTCATAATTGTCACCCTTGACTGTAGCTCAATAAATTTAGTAAGGAAGCCTGTTCGCTATCGTTAACGTCGGGCATTTATGTTTAGGTCAAAGTTCATTGTATTAGCGATATTAAGAATACTCCTCGATACTTAATCAACACACTACCATAAACGCACAACTATTGCATTTTCGTGTAGGTAGGATAACCAACTGCTTTCTTGGCTCAACATTCACCGACCTTGTTGGTCCTAGATTGGAAAAAATCATTGGATGGAATTTACAAAAACGAACATACAACATTTTGATAACTAAATCGCCTCGTGGTGTAAGTCCATCACCCGCGGTAGGGGGCCAATTCAACGCCGTCATTTTTTATTGACAGCATACTCCAAAGTGTTGGCATTTTTCACATCTCAGTCAACCCATCTAACGCCCTGAAAAAAAATATATATATATTATTACTCAAGTCCTTTTGCCTATTTCTGGGTGGATAGACAACAAAATTCATTGCTGTCGCTTTTGATGGCCAGCTAATTTTAGTTTCTTTTTTTGCATTCTTCACATCTAAATCAACGCACCTGACTCCCTAGAAAAGTTTATAAACATTGCTCAACTCCTTCTCCCTCTTTCTGGGTCGAGTTACAAATTCAACGTTGTAATTTATTATATCCAGCTAACTGAAAATTTTTACCATTTTTCCCATCTCAAACAACCCACCTGACTGCCTAAAAAAAATATATATTAGTATTACTCAACTCCTTTTGCCTTATCTATTTTTTGGCGGACAGACGACAAAATTCATCACCGTCATATATGATGGCTAGCTAATTCTACTTCTGTTGGCATTGTTCACATCTAAGTCACTGCACCTGACTCCCTACAAAAATTGTCAACATTGCTCAACTGCTTCTGTCTCTTTTTGAATGGAGTTACAAATTCAACGCCGTCATTTTTGATGGGCATTTAACTGAAATTTTTTGGTATTTTTCACATCTCAGACAACCCACCTGACTGCCTGAAAACATTATTATTATGACTCGATTCCTGCCTCTTATTGGGTGGACAGAAAACAATATTCATCGCCGTCATTTTTGATGGCCAGCTAATTCTAGTTTTTTAGCATAAGCCACATCTAGGTGAACCCCTAGACTCTCTGCAAACATTATGAATATCGCTCATCTCCTTTTACTACTTTTTGGGTAGATAGACAAACATATGTATACATATTTAAATCTTCAACGAAAACATTATCATCTCTCCCACTTCGTTCGCGGGTGATGTACACTAGTAGTCAAGCACACAAACGAACAATACGATCATCACCAAAATTTGATAATTTTTACCTACTAACATGTTACACGTGTAATGATTCCTGCAAATTTCATAAATATCCGCTTATATAACTTTTTGAATTATATCTGACAAACATATTGACAAACGTTAGTCACACACACACACACGGAAATTCCAACCCTCACCAAATATTGGTTAGTTGTGTCTTTTACCATTTTTAAAAATCCTACAAATTGTATGAAGAACCGTTCGTGACGTTTTGAGCTATGTTATTGAAAAATATGAAGACAAGCAAAATTCCTAACAATTAAAACTTTCATAAACATTCCTTTATGATGTTTTCAGTTGTGCTGCACAGAAAAGAGACAGGCAAACGGTTTAACGATCTTCAACAAAAATTAAGCATGTTACTCTCAACATACCTAACATTTCTTAGTTATCTTGGGGACAAGCAAGACAGAAAGACAGATAGACAAATTCGACAAAAACTGAAGGCGTCTTTTTATGACCACCTTGTGGACGATTCTACCTGATTTCACATGATCCGCGCGTTTTTGTGACCACTTCTGACGTAATTCTGATAGCAATCAAACGTGATCAGTGGTGAAAATTGATCGCAGCGTGACTTCCTGCGTGGGCTAATCATGCTTGATCAATGAGTGATTCCAGCCGTTGAACAATGAAAAATTCAAAATTTGAAATGTAAGTTTGTGATTTTTTCTTAAATTTAGGGATAAATTGAATGTTATTATGATATTAAGAAATATTGACTTCCAGAATTCTAGTTTCGTTAGTTTTATGCATGTTTATGTTCAAAATATATTAAGCACTGCTAGTTCACTTATGTATTGACTTCAAAACAATCAAAAGTTCGTAAGATATCCATTCGGCACCATTTTCTGTAAAAATACGATATAAATCTATTTTTTCGAAAATAGACTTGGTGTCTCTGGTTTGTCTATAAAATTATTAACCGCTCATGTGCTTTTCAGTTAGCCTATCATGATGAAGTTAATGATCATAATCACGGTGATTCTGATCACGGGACTGGATACAAAAAGACGCCTATCCTCCTTGGCGGAGGTGATTCAGAATATCGCACATTACACGTGTAACATGTTAGGAGGCGAAAATGATCAAATTTTGATGATGATCGTTTTGTTCGTTTGTGTGCTTAACTAATAATGTTTATCACCCGCGAACAAAGTGGGAGAGATGATAATGTTTTCGTTGAAAATTTAAGTATGTATATTTGTATACATATGTTTGTCTATCTACCCAAAAAGTAGTAAAAGCAGATGAGCGATATTCATAATGTTTGCAGAGAGTCTAGGGGTTCACCTAGATGTGACTTATGCTAAAAAACTAGAATTAGCTGGCCATCAAAAATGACGGCGATGAATATTGTTTTCTGTCCACCCAATAAGAGGCAGGAGTCGAGTCATAATAATAATGTTTTCAGGCAGTCAGGTGGGTTGTCTGAGATGTGAAAAATACCAAAAACTTGAGTTAACTGCCCATAAAAAATGACGGCGTTGAATTTGTAACTCCAGTTTTCAACCAAAAAGAGACAGAAGAAGTTGAGCAATGTTGACCATTTTTTGTAGGGAGTCAGGTGCAGTGACTTAGATGTGAACAATGCCAAAAGAAGTAGAATTAGCTAGCCATCAGATATGACGGTGATGAATTTTTTCTGTCCGCCAAAAAATAGATAAGGCAAAAGGAGTTGAGTAATTGTAATATTTATTTTTTCAGGCAGTCAGGTGGGTTATTTGAGATATGAAAAATGGCAGAAAATTTCAGATAGCTGGCCATAATAAATTATACGGCGTTGAATTTGTAACTCAACCCAGAAAGAGGCAGAAGGAGTTGAGCAACGTTTATAATGTTTTCTAGGGAGTCAGGTGCGTTGATTTAGATGTAAATAATGCAAAAAAAAAAACTAAAATTAGCTGGCCATCAAAAACGACGGCAATGAATTATGTTGTCTATCCACCCAAAAGTAGGCAAAAGGATTTGAGTCATAATATATATATATATTTTTTCAGGGCGTTAGATGGGTTGACTGAGATGTGAAAAATGCCAACACTCAGGAGTATGCTGGCAATAAAAAATGACGGCGTTGAATTGGCCCCTACCGCGAGTGATGGTCTTACACCACGAGGCGATTTTGTTTTCAAAATGTTGTATCAGAACATCTCTTGAAAAGTTACAGACGGAGCTCCACTCCAAGAAAGTTACCGAAGCTGTTGCTTCTGTCAGGGGGCACAAATGGCTGAATTTGGTGATGATAAAAAATAAATCGAGTTTCATTGTCATGCTTGTACGGAAGTGTGAGTTCACAGAGTGTTCTAATTAGAAAATATTTTCACAAGTATAAAATACATTGCTGACGCAAAATTTGACTGCTTTCATAGCCGTTGGTTAGATGCAAATGAGATTCCTCCGCCAAATGAAATACGTACGTACAGACAGAAGCGCAATCGACAAGTCATTCCACTTAAGGCGTCTTTTTGTGGCCACCCTCGTGATCAGAATCAATGTGATCATGATCATCGTGATCACTGAAAAGCACGAGAATGGTCAACGATTTTGTAAACAAACCAGAGACGCCATGTTAATTTTCAAAAATATATTCTTATTGAATTTTTACAGGAAATGGCAGGGAATGGATTTCTTATGAGCCTTTATTCATTTTGAAGCCAATGCATAACTGAAGTAGCAGTATTTGAAGCATTTTGAACATACACAGGCATAAAACTTACGAAGTCAATATCACAAACAATCATAATAACATTATTCAATTTATCACTAAATATAAGAAAATATTACGAACTTGCATTTCAAATTTTTACTTGTCCAACGGCTGGAATCACTCTTTGATCACGCATAATTAGCCTGCGGGGGAAATCACGCTGCGATCAATTCTCACTACTGATCACGGTTGATTGCTATCAGAATCACGTCAAAATGCGGTGACAAAAACGCGAATCATGCGCGATCAGGGGGAATCAGCCGCGCGGTGGTCACAAAAAGACGCCTTTAGCATTGGACCTTGGCTTCAGCTAGGTTGGACCAACGGTGCATTTTCAACATTGGCTGAATGTTACTTGGCCTCAGTAATGATTCTTTAGCACCTTGTTATAACCCACAACAGATTTATGAAATTGATCTGATCAAGCTTGAGGTCGTGAATCAGCTTCCGATCCTGGGGAGGAGAGGGCTGCTGTCACCCCTTGCCCCCTTTAGTTACACCACTGCATGTTGCAGCTCAATACCTGAATAAAATAGTGAATTGGAGAAGGAGCGGTGTGGCGTAAATATTACGCTTACGCCTAAAAATTCTTTTAAATGAATGATTTGGCGTTCGCTCCTTACCTAATATTCAAAATGCAATATATCGTTGCAATGAGTCGTGTAGATACTCAAGTGATCTAGTAGGTCTAAACATACATTTTCATGACTGTCTCTGTGAACAAACATTAAAAATTAATTTTTATTTTCGAAAATCCTTATCTTAATTTTAAAATAGCTGTGCAACCTAGATATATAGCCATACTTTAATGTCCAACTGATTTTGTACATATTCTGAAAATTATGTTACCACTCCTTTAGCTTGCTTCTGCCAGCAGCTCATCTTACGTGTTCTTCATAAATTTAAAAAAATGTAACGAGAAGCACAAGTTCCTTTACTTTTGAAAAAAATCACCCTGGCATTAGTTAACGTTACTCTTCACTAAGAGTAACCCCGTTATTTAAGCTTGTTCAGTAACTAGTTATATGCCCATCTCTGGTCACGCTCAGTGAGCTGTACCAACTATCATAAAATTAATGTAGTCATATAGTGAATGGTTTCTTGCTGGATTTCCTTTAGCAGCGTTTTGGGCTTTCCGGTGTTGCAAGATGCTTCATTTGGGTTGTACTACCTGTCCGTGGGAACTCAGGCGTGAAGTTTTATTAATAATAATACATATTTAATTAGATGATGCTTGAAATCTTAGCGGCATTGTTAACATACCTGGCGGAGTTCAAACTATGAGCGGCAACACTGGCGGCATTCTGTTTTGAGACGCGTATTCTGTGGCCAACTAGTGTGTAATTTCGTCGTTGATTGTGAAGTCTGTTTATTAATAATGGCTATAAATCCTCGTAAAGATGGAGGACCAAACGCAAAGTTTTATGAATCTCCGGAAACGTTGGCACAATTTGATTCTGTCAAGTCGTGGCTGATGAAGAACTGCAAAAAGGTAATGTTTTCTAACTATCCTAGTTGGCCTATTGAAAAACAGTAGGTACCTAGCCTAACTAGCTAACTACATCTGACACGAGGTTGGATATAGTCTTTAGCAGTAGAACGATTGAAAATTTATGATTATACTAACGTTTCATATGTTTATTAAGCTATATTGGCTTAGTTGCACTCCAATTGTACCGTAGGTTATATACTAGCCAGTCTGTAGAGTGTGTCACATGCTTTGCCAAGATTGTGACTTTTCCCCACTGTGATGCCATATTTAGTGCCAAATTAGCTTAGTTTTGGGGGAACCCCTACCAGAAATGTTGAGAAAAGATGAAGAAAAGTGCAAAACTGTCACTGAATATCTTTGAATCTTTGCTGTGCTCTGCAGTCTGGCACAGTAGGCTGAATAGACTATGTGGCCAAGGTCTTACCTCCAGTTCGATTTGCAGGACAATGTGCTAACCTGTAACATCATAGGTTTTTATTGATTTACCTGCATAGGGTAATGTCTCAATTACCGAATGCCCATCTATTACCGAATACAGTATAGGTAGGAATCTTATTGTGTTCCGCATATCCGAGGGCGGCAAACCACTCGCCAAGATCTTGGCGAGAAGTGCCACACTATGAAATGAGGTTCCACAGGTCGCGGCGCTCATAGGCGCCCACCCGCATTTCCGAGGGCGGCAAACCACTCGCC